>JAADWT010000562.1:0-18000 GCA_023336285.1 Pythium grandisporangium
ACGGCCAGTCGCTGGCCAACTCGGCACAGCCCTCGCTCCAGGCGTGCCAGGAGGCATGCAAGAGCAACTCGCAATGCTCGGCCTACACGTACAACCCTGCCTGGGGTGCGCAATGCGCGCTGTGGTCCACGCAGTCACCTCTATCCGAGGCCTTTGAGGGCGGTGCCGCGTTCACGTCCGGGTACTGCGTTTCGGATGCTACTGCTCGTCAGCAGTGTCTTCCGGCTGAGAAGGACATTGACTACCCTGCCTCTGATGTGGGCAGTGCAAGCGCGGCCACGCCAGCCATCTGCTGCGACAAATGCGGCGCCACGGCAGCTTGCAATGCGTACACGTGGTCTTCGTACTTGGGCGGCACATGTTTCATGAAGGCAGTCAAACTGTCGGGGGAGCCCGCCACTGGGGAGTACTCGCTTACGTCGGGTCAGGTGTACAAGTGCCAACGTCCGCGGTATAATGAAGACATCGTTGGCGAAGACATGGGCAACGTGCTACGATCCGACTGGACCGATTGCTGTGGCGTGTGCCGCAATTCATTAGGATGTGTCGCGTTCACGTGGAACGATTACAACGGAGGCACATGCTGGCTCAAGACTGGTGCAGGACAATTTGCTACTGGAAGTGGCACCGTTAGCGCCATCGCGGCCTAGAACTCGTGACGCCATACCACTCGGATGGAGAAGAAGTCGGAGAAAAGAGAAGACGAAGGCTGATCACTCCAGTCAAACGCTACGCCCTGCTAGTCTCTCCAGCAAGATTTGGCCAGCGGTTTCCGTTAAACCGCACGCCAACGACGATCATGTATAATGACACTCAGTCCATATCCACCAGTTGCTGGCGTCGTACATCCTTCTACTACAGAGTGCTTCATTGACTGCTTAATCAAAACGTGACTTCCAATGTGGAAGTCACGTTTAGAAGTTCTAATTCTAATCACGCTTCCTGTCTAATAGTGCCGCATTTTTGTGTCGCCCCAAGTGCAAGTACATGTATTACCATAAAGCGATCGCCAGAAGTTATTGATTCTTGCTCCGTTTGTCTGTGGTGTTTTGTTTCGTAGAGCGCGCGAATGAATCTCCGCACCCAATTGGTGAGGATGCAACTACCCACTGTCCACTTCAACCGCCATCCACGGCGTCCGAGCGCATTGCGATCTTCGTCATTCAACTGTGGCGCGAACGAGACCCAAACGCGGCACGCGGCACGCTCTCCGGGAAATTATTCCTATACAGTACTGTGCTTTGTTGATGCCTGCCTTCCTGTGAATCAAACCCAATCGACGAACATCCGAACGAGCGAATGGGTGGATGGATGGGGCCCCTAGAAGCCATAAGTTTGTGTCCATGTACTGGTCCCTGCTCTGATGCTACCCCACGAAGGCGTGCCACACCACACATCCATGCTCTAAATGCTCTATGCACCAGATTAATGAGTCATTAGCCAGGAATGACTCATAATTGTTGCTCAGACCATCACTCCTGGTTGATGAACAAAGCCCAAGCCAGGAACAGTGGAAGTGCGCAATGGGGTGTATACAACGCATCCGGATAAGTCCAGGAATCTCGTGCCACGGTAATAAAAATCTCTTCCAATTTATATTAGAGACCGTAAAAAAAAGGATCTCTCACAAGTGAAACCGCAACCTTGCGCTCAAGAGTCACAGCCGCAACAAGAGAGCTACGAGAGAGAGCAAGAGCAAGCAGGCAGCAACGAGTGACGACTAACTAGTGACGAGCAATGGCGAAGGCGAAGGCGGTGGAGGTGGAGGCGGCAGCGGCGGCGCGGACGAAGCGCAAGTGGGCGGACGTGGACTGGGACGTGGTCTTGGCCGCCCAGACGTACGTGGCCGTGTACGCGGCGCCAGGTGAGGAGGAGAAAGAGGAGGAGGAGGAGAAGAAGAAGAAGCATTCGGCGAAAGGCAAGAAGGAGAGTAAGAAGAAGGCGACGCCACCAACAAAGAACAAGGTCAAGGGTAAGACCAAGGGTAAGGCGGCGACGAGGGCGTCGACTCGGCGCGGGCGGAAGAAATCCAAGGTGGAGCAAGAGAACGAGGAGGAGGAGACGAACGAAGACCAAGCGGAGGAGATGACAGATATCACGACCTCTGCCGCTGCGACACCAGTCGAGTATTGGCTGGCTGAGCTTCAGGATGATGTAACGGAGGACATGCTGGCGGGGGATGCGTGTGTGCGGGTAACGTGGCTGGACGTTCGTCAGCCCGGTCCACCGCCTCGGTATGAGATGGCGTACGATGATGTGGTGGACGTGGCATCCATCCTCTGTCATGTCTACCTGCGGGAGTTTGCGGACGATTCGCTGGAGCTGACACCCAAGTCCCTGGCGAGGGTGGAACGCAACCTGACGCGTACCAAGCGCAGGCTGGCGGGGGACTCCGTGGAGGGTGACGAAGATGAGGATATGTCGGACGGTGAAAAGCCACCGCCCTCGTCGCGCAAGAAACGGCCTGTTAGCGGTGGTGGCGATGGGGATGACGAGCGTCCATCACGGCGACGCAGTGGAGGGGGAGGGGGAGGCGGAGGAGCTGGTGGGGGGAGAAGTGGAGGAGGGCGTAGTGCAAAGAAGCTCTCGAAAAGAGAAGAGGCAATGCACATCCCGCCACACTATGCGAGCTTGGATCTGGCAAAGTATGAAGACTCGGAAATAAGAGGCACACATCCGTTTAAGCCGATCAAGGATGATGTCTTGGCGACGAGCAAAGAAGTGATTCGAGCGGTGGTGACCAAGAATCACAAGTTGCTCAAGAAACTCACGCAAGACAAGACCGTGTACAAAACGATCCATTCGTTCAGTGTGACACAAAGCGTTGATGTGGAGAAGACGGCGTTGCAGTACGCTATGGATGCAGATGATTTGACTGCCGCGGGTTTGATATTGAAGGCACGGGAGATCAAAAGCCACGAGCTGGCATCTACTCCCGACTCCTCTCTGCCTACCCACTCGACCGGCCGCCACACCAGTGCCTATAGCGACTACAATCGGCGTGCGATCAATGCCAGCCGAGGTGGACGAGAGGGCAACAATGCGCTAGCAGAAGATGCTAATGGATCCGTCGCATCCGGGGAAGAGAGCTACTTTTGGAAATGCAAGAACGCCAGCGTGAAGATGCTCATGCTCCTTTACTCTACGGGGGATTGGATGAATGGCTACGCAGCTCCGTATAATGTCGGGAAAGCATGTCGACATGGAAACTATATTTTGGCGCGCAAGCTCATTGAAACTCTTGGCAGAAACGGCGGATGGGGCTTTAACGATCTTCACAGCAAGGTTTTGTCCGACACGGACGAATCTCTCCCAGTGTTTCGGTCAGTCTCCGCCATCAAGCAGGCACACCAGACCAAAATTCGACCGTTGCATTTGGCAGCGATCAATCCCAACACGAAATACTTGGAGGCACTATGGGATAGCGCCGGGGATGAGTGGAGTGGTGCAAAAGACGACTTACTCTATGAACCAATCCATTACGCTGCAGTTTGTGAGTCCACCGGCCCGCTGGCGTTCTTGTTGGAGCGTAAATGCAGCTTGTTCGCGCGCACAAAGCGCCGCGAGACACCAGTGATGCGAGCGATTTGTGCTCAGCGCGAAGAGAACGCCATTTTCATGTTCGAGAAAGCTGCAGAAGATGGTGACGATGTGTGTACGAAAGTGATGGGCGAGCGTGGCCCAAAATCGTTCCAGGCTATTCATTACGCGGCAATTTACGGTTGCGGTAAAGTGTTGGAGTATATTGTGACGCACAACGCTGACATCAACAGCGTCTCAGAGGGAAAGCTGTCGGCGTTGTGTCTCGCATCCCGCGCTGGTCACTATGATTGCGTTGAAATCCTTCTCAAGCACGGTGCGAAGATTGATCTTGGAGATAAGCTGAAGAAAACTCCACTGATGTTCGCCATAAAAAATGGCCACACCCGAATTGCCGCTCTGCTGATCAATCACGGCGCAAACGTCAACGCTTATGATACTTCCGAAAATAGTGTAGCACACTATGCCGCAAGCTATGGCTGGGAGTCGTGTCTAGTGCTGTTGGCAGACGCTGGAGCAGAATTCTGGGCCAAAAATTCTTGGGGGTTCGTCCCATTGACATGTGCGTTGTTGAAACAGCGGACACAGTGCTCTGAATTTATCTTGGAGCGCGACCCTAACCGAGAATACTTGGATTTCCGAGATCGGCAGGGATGCACGATGTTATATCTACAGTGCAGGCACTCAAAAAGTCTATCACAGATCAAGTACTTGTTGGAGAAGGGTATGAACCCAAATATCTGTGATTCCGAAAACAAGTACCCACTCCAGGTTTTAATTGATCGTGCGCAGCGGGAAACTTCGCTAGAAAACCCAAATACGTTCTTTGTCGATGCTATTCGATTACTTTTGGAGAACAAGGCGGTAGTTCAGTACACATTGGAGACACCAGCCAAAAGCACCACGGCAATTCTGCAACCTCTCCAAATGACAATTACGCATGGCCTTCAAGATGTATTTCTCATTTTACTTCGTGATTTTGACGCCGACCCAAGTGCTTGCGCATCGGACGGGTCGGATGCGTGGATGACAGCTGCCCTACATGGGCGAAAATCAGAGTTTTTCTTGGAAACTTTGCTAAAACATCACAGGCATAAAAGTGGAAACAAGAAACTCGACCTAGAAGCTTGTGACACCGATGGCGACAATTTTTTCCACGCTGTAGCTGCAAATGATTTGATGGATATCATCTCGCCAGTCTTGATTCGTGAATGTGTTGAATTGTGTGAAAAAGCGACAGAGTTATTGCATGCCAAGAACGTGGATGGATTTACACCTCTCCAGCGGCTCTTGTCACGTGAACGGAGTATCCCAAGTGAGGATCTCGCTTCTTCGGAGCATACAGAGAAACTTGAAGCGATCAAGCAAGCGGATGCGCGGTACTCTGATCTGGTGGATTTGTTTGCACAACATACTACAGCTAGTGATTCGTGGGTCCGATACGTAGATATCAACAAGCCTTTGGGATGGCGCGGTGCAACAACAGAAAGTCCCATTGAGAGCCGGTCAGCAAATTTGTTCAGCGTAGGAACCTCGACGTCCCGGCGCAGGCTTATTTCACCCCAAGATAAACTTGCCATGGGAATACCTGCATCCAGTGATATCGACGAAAATCGCAGTGTGATTCCAACGGAAACGCAACCACCGAAGATGGTGAAATTCGCGTCTCTTTTGCACTACGCAACAAATCGAAACTTGACACTATCGTCCGAGAATTTGCAGCAAAAGTGGTTTGGGCGAAACCTCGTTGACATTTTGGTGAAGTGGATTAACTTTGATGAAGAAACTGTGAACTTTCCGGAGTACGATACCTCCAAGACACCGTTGGATCATGCAGTGCGTATCGGTGACTCTAGTATGGTTGGTGTGTTGTTATCGCTTGGAGCGAAGGCAAATTGCTCTCCAATCAGGTGTGACGCATGTGAGAAGAAAAACTCTAGGTGTAGTGAAACATGTTCGCTTGAACTGTATGGAACCCCTTTGATGGTTGCTACGCTACACAGCTACGGAGCTATTGTTGAATTGCTTCTTGATCACGGTGCCAACGTCAATTGCTACGATAACCGTGCGCAAAAAAACTCTCCGTTGCATGTGGCCTTAGCAGCAGATCATGTGCAGATCACGACGCTACTGTTGGAGAGAGGTGCGGATTTGTTAAAGGTCAACGCAAATGGATCTACACCTCTACACCACGCGATTATCTCTGGCCGTTCTGTTGTTGTCAAGAAGCCACATGATGGAGAGGTTAAATACACGCACACGGAAACATCGTTAGTTGCAACCCCAGCACAAGTCAGCGCGATTTCGATCGCTTTGATAAATAAGCAAGGTGCAGAAGCGGTAATAATGGCCAATACGAAGGAGCAGACGCCAGTACATTTGGCTGCACTGAACCGTGATCTCGAATTATTGCGTGCGTGTGTGAATGCAAGCATGAACAAGTCAGACAGCGTCAACGTGCGCGATCAATTTGGGCGGACGCCACTTCATTATGCCGTTAATGCTGCATCAATGCGCCCCGACGCGTCTTTTGAAGTGGAGCGATTCTTGCTGCGTTGTGGTGCTGATGCAAACGCGTCGGACGATTTCGGATTTAGTGTACTTCATTTTGCCCTGTTGAAGGTTCGTCTATCATGGCATGCGAATTATGATAAAAACAAGGACGAAAATGAATCTGCACGAGAACAAAAAGAAGGAATCTACGAATCGAAGAAACGAGCTGCTTTTCTCGAAGTTCTTTCAATAATTCCAGGAACCGCAACCGATCCAGTGGAAACAGTATCGAACCTTGCATCGATTCCCAACATCAAGACGACGACTCAAGATATACTAGGACGAACTGCTCTTCATTTAGCTGCAGCAACGGGTGCGTTTGTTTGCGCATCAGCACTTCTGGCTGTGCAGACTACTGTTGCGGGCAAGAAACAGGCCTGCGCGGTTATGGACAACAACGACTTTACACCATTGGGAAGAGCGGTACAACATCTACGCCAGACTACAATTATGACTCTTCTCCAGAATGGCGCTGACGTTGACGGGGACATCACAATCAAGGAAAGTCAGGGAGACGTGAGCAAGTGCACAAAAAGAAGTTATTTCTACCACGCAGTCCAGAATTCGTTGCCCGGTATTTGTCACATGCTACTCAATGCTAAATTCGACAAACGCCAAGCCGTCGAAGACGCGATCTTGTGTGGGCAATTCCAGCTGGCGAGTAACTTAATGGTCGGTATCGAGGTTTCCAACGGGAACGATCTGCTGAAGCAAAAAAATGCTCATGAACACAATTTGTTGCACTCTTTGGCAACTGTGGATCAGCCGTTCGATGATCTCGCGCAGAATATTGCTTGGGCTTTGATTGATGCCGGTATCAACCCTGGCGACAAAGACTCTATTGGCAATTCACCCCTTCACTATGCTGCACATACGGGTAACATCCATCTAATGGATTTCTTGCTGCACAATCACAATCTTCGAGCAAGCAACAAATTGTACAACCAGGTGAACAATCTAGGTGAAACTCCGCTGTTGAGTGCGCTCAAGCGATCAAGCATCGAAGTGAACAAAATGATAGATCTCCTTAAGTATCTTCTGACCAAGGAAAGTATTGATGTTCGCACAACGGACAAGACGGGGAATAATGTCCTTACGGCGTTTCTGGATCGCTATGTTGATGACAAGAATATCAAACAAACCACCTGTTATGAATGGACCGAGAAGCTGCTAAAGATGGGTGTTACTCCAAACAGCTCATTTTCAACTGGCAGCTCCACCGATTTCTTCAAGAACGAGAAATTTGGTTCAAGCGTTGATACCAAGGTGCAATGTATTATTCGCGTTCTGGCCTCTACGTCCTCGCAATTCAGATGCGAAATGCTTGCGCTCCTAATCCGTTTCGGTGCGAAAATCGATGCCACTGATGGTAATGGAAATTCGCTTTTGATGCATTTAGTTGCAAACAACAAAATGACTGAGGTGATGCTCGTGCTGGGTCGAACCAAGACAGTTCGTGATCCAACTGATCCGAAAGAAGCACGAGTTCATTCAGTTCACATACCATCTGAGGATATCAAACATGCACTGATGCAGAAGAACAGCTCGGGTCAAACCGCTCTTCACCTTGCAGTCCAGCCATTGCCCTATGGTTCATTCGAGAACACAGCGTTAATTGACCTGCTAGTGGCCAGTGGTGCGGATCTTCGTGCCAAGGACAATAACAATCACTCTGCTGTCGACTACGCATCGGAACAGGCGTCTCATTTCGTGTATCGCTTCTTGCGCTCAAAATATTCCGACACGGTCTCGATGGATGAGCACGAGGCCTTCGATGAACCCATGGACAATTGGGAGCCTTCTCCGGATTTTTCTATCGATTCAGCTGCCTACATTGAGTCCTGTAAGACTTCTGGCAAAATCTGTCGCAAGGAAGTTAAGCCACAGGTGAACTCAAACTGTGACGTGGGAAATCTCAAACGAGTCTTCGGCAAGCTTGATGAGGAAGGGAACGTAATCAGTGGAGAGGAATACACGGCTCTTCTCACTAAGGTTGACGTTAAAAACGGAATGCACGGGTTGAATGTCTTTTATCGCTGCCAGATCGTGCACGATCAAATTCAAGACATCTACATCGTGTTCACGAATTGGGGGCGCATTGGTGAGTCGGGCAAGTTTCAAAATACACCGTTCCATGCGGCAGATGATGCCGTTGTCGAGTTCAAGAAGATTTTCCGGTCCAAAACGGGTAATCAATGGCAAGATCGACGCGCGTTTATCAAACGAGACAAGAAGTACAATCTGGTGCAGCGAAACAACTATGAAACTACATTGAGCGATGAAGTTACGTCATCGTTTGTGGAAGACGCTACCGTTTCAAACACGGTGTTTGCACCATCAAAGAAAGGGTTCACTGCCAGTATTTCAGAAATGCTTTTCGCGATTACGGATATCCGGAACCTTCAGCTTGCAGCGACCGAGAATTGCAATTATCACAGCCTACTGCCTCTTGCCAACTCGGACGAACTCCGAATAGCCATTGACAAATTATTTCTCATTCGAGGGGTGATTGACTCGCGCTCTGACGTGGAGGTGGAATTGGGGAAAGTGCGCGGTGATATTTCTGATGAAGCCAGCTCGAAACTGGCAGAATTGTCTCAACGATACACAGAGCTGACTGAGGAAATCAGTGAAATGAGTAGTCGCTACTACGAAATCATGCCGTGTGATGAAGATTCGTTTGGGTCTTCGATCCAGGGCTTTGATGACATTGATTCTGTGAATGCTGAGATCACACGTATCCGACTACTTGTCGATGTCTCGCAGACTTACAAGATGTTGTTGGGGGCAAAATACCGACAACAAACGATCCACCCACTTGATTACTGCCATGACGCCATGCAAATCCAAGTTGCTGAAGTCCCGAAGAACTCGGGGGAGGAGAAGCTCTTGACAAAGTTCTTTTTCAGTGGGATTCGGCCGCATGAGCGCTCCAATTTTCGCATTTCAAATGTGTTCAATGTGTCTCGTAATGGTGAACGTTCACGTCTCTTGGAGATGGTGGGCAACAAGCCCACCCTACAGGGCAAGCATGGCCAGCTCTTGTGGCACGGCACAAAACGCACGAATCTTATGGGCATTTTGTCACAAGGTTTACGAATCGCTCCTCCAGAAGCACCACACCACGGATACATGTATGGCAAGGGGCTGTATTTTGCAAATGTCGCGGCTAAAAGTTTGGGGTATTGCGATTCTCCGTACAAGATTACGACCAAAACCAAGAATAAAGACGGGGAAGAAGTCGCAAAGAAGCGTCATGTCACTTACCTCTTGTTGTGTGAGGTGGCTGCAGGTACGCCGACTAATGTATCTGGCGGGAATTTGCCAGACGATTTTGACAAGCAGCGCGAAGTGATCGATAGTGTATATGCGATTGGTAAGTACACCCCAGATCCAAGTGCTAGTATTGTGTCCCCGCTCTCGGGCGCGGCCGTTCACGTCGGCAACGTGGGTGAGATGGGTGTCGATTTCCCACTTAGCTCGGTGTGGGCAACGACGGAATATTCCCCACAACCGAGTTATTTTTACCGCCGAGGCCTTTACGTGACACCCGAGCTGACGAAATTGTTGGACAAGTTTGTCCAGGACCTCACTGAAGGCCAGTCACTCATTATCGAGTCCAATGAGGAAAAGTCCCTACTCCATCGCTCATATTACTCGAAAACCATAACGGTAACACTTGTGAGTAAGCGCGTTCAAGAGACCGCCTCCAGCGAATTCCACTGTGACGCAACCATTAAGGTGGTAGCAGAGGAGCCTGGCAACGACCCGATGACGTTTCAAGCGAAGCGCTACGCGAACGCGTTCTATTCGTCAGAAATTGACAAGGGGTTTACGATGGACCGACCCCATACCAACAACTACGACGAAGTTATCGTGTACAACGAAGGTCAAGCCCGCATCCGGTACCTTGTCGAGGTTGAGCGCGTCTAGCGGAAATGATCCTTGGTCTCAACTGCCGTGGCGTCGACCAGTTGCGATCCAATGCGAATTGCCATCTTGAAGTAGTCATAGCACTGTAAAACTGAAATGTGGCTTCCTTCTGTAATTTTTGGCAAAGCATGTGCCTACCCGTATTTCAACCAATCCCACATCGTCTCGGAGCTTCAATAGCACCTGAAACTGACCAATCACGAAACCGCAGACCTGTCCGAAGATGGACATTTCAACCAACCTCTCTCTCTCTCTCTCTCACTCTCTCACTCTCATACTCTCACACTCTCGCTCTTTGTCGTTTGTTCCCCAGCAGAAAAAGCGCCCCACAAGACGACACCAGCGCCAACGTTGGCGTCGCGCATCACTTGTTGGCGTCGACACCTCAGCACCACCGCCACCGCCGCCACCACCACCGCAATGACGACACCACCGTCACTGGCGTCCCTGCAACTGAGCGCCGTGCTGCCCTTCCTGCTGCCGTGCTGCACTCTAGCCGAGCTGGACGTGCTAGGGCTCGTGGACCTCGAGCGCGCGCAGCTCAGCGAATGCGAGTGGCGGCTGCGTGTGCTGGCACGCTTCGGCGCGCTGCGATTCGTACCTTCGTCCTGGCGCCGCTGCTTTAAGCTGCGCGCGTACCTGCAGCGCCGCGTGGTGGAGCAGGTGTCGGCGCGCATCTACCTCATGAACACGCGTGGAGAGACGGCGTGCTTCGGCGTGGCGCAGAGCACGAGTATGATGTGCTCACGCGAGCGTGCCGTGGTCTACAACCGCTGTGAGCGCATGTTTGATCTCTCGCTGCGCATCAACCGCTCGATCCAGGAGATCTCGGCGTTGCTGGGTATGGTCTCCATCTCGGAGGCCAGGGGGTTATTAAACGAGCATATCAACCTCATGACCTCGGTGGCGTCGCTGCGCAGCTCGCTACTGTTTGAGAGCGAGCTCTTCCAGGTCTTCCCGGCGCCCGTGCTGCTGGATGCGAACGCCTTGCTGCGCGCCACGTACGCGTTCCCGTCGGGGGACACGTTCCTGGACGCCACGACGGTCATGATGCAGGTCTGGGCCTCCGTGGATGGCCTCATCTACCGCCCACTCGCGCCGCCCGCCGTCATCCAAACCAACACCAGCACCAACACCAGCGACGACGCCGATGCCGATGCCAACGCCAACGCCAACACTGACGCCAACGATAGTACCAACACTCAAGCCAACGAGGAGCTCGACGCCCACAATGTCCACGGCGACACCGAGATGGGTACTGGCACTTCCAATATCACAAACGCTGACGCTAGCACCACAACCACCACCATTGCTGACACGCTTGAATTGACTGAGGCCGGCGATGACGATGGTGAGGCTGTGGCCTATGAGATGCTCAAGCTGCATGAACTCTCGGGGATGACGATCCGAGTGGATGACAACACCCTACGGTATCGCCTTCGTGCGCACGAGATGTGCGTGAACGCGTTGGTGAGCAACACGTACCTGCTGTACCTCTTCAACCCGATGGCGTTCCGCCCCATGGACTGGAGCTATGCCGCCGAGCTGCACATCGGGCGAGACGTGCATGCGCTGCCCGTGCAGCGCGAGGGCGTGTTCCTCAACACACAGACCATGGCGCTGCGCGTCTTCCTCTCGTATGGAAAGATGCCTGAACTGTCGGCGGCCGCGGTGGCTGCGGCAGCCACAGTGAGGACAAATGGCGAGCAGGAGGAAGAAGAGGAAGAAGAAGAGGAGGAGGAGGAGGAGGAAGACGAGGAAGACGAGGAAGAGGAAGGTGAACAAGACAACTGTGGTGGCTGTCGTGGCGCCGATGACTCCGAACCACTCGCGATCGCGTACGATGGTGAGCCACAGGTGTTTACGCTTCATGTGACAGCGACCAACCGTGTGACGCGGGAGACGCGGGAGGTGGCCACAAAGGCAGCGTGTCTGTCGCTAGGGTCATCGTTATCCTCGTCATTTGTGCGGCCATGCGTGGCGCCGTCATCTGCCAAGCATCCCCAAAGCCACACCGACAGCCACCGAGTTAGTGAGGAGGAGGGCGCCGTCGACAGCGACAGTGACAGCTCGCCAGTGGCCAAGCCCGAGCGGAAACGCCGACGCCAACCGCCACAGCAGCGCGCCCAGGAGCGTCACGTGCATCTAGCGGGTGGCGACGCCATGATCTGCTACTGCTTTGATGCGCAGCGTGCGCTGCAGTACGTCGAGTTTGCTATCGGCTTTGAGGCGCTGCTGCATCAGTTGGGGGTGACCAACCTGCTGCAATCTCCGGCGTCTGCAGTTGCTCCGTGCTAAGCAACCTCACAGCTCTTCCCTCCCCCTTAACTACAAACTTGTATCCACAAGCACAGACACACACATACACACACAAATGCCGACCAACTGAAAGCGCGACGAAGTGCATGGATGATGAAATATATACAACGTGGTGGTGAGTATGTCTCCGTAGCGCCAGCCACGTCCGTCGTTATTTGTTTTTGTTTTTTGTTTTGTTGTATTTCGCTCTCTATCTACTAGTATCTCTTTTGCTCTTTGGATCCTTCTCTTTCATCTGGTTCTCTGTTTGTTTCGTCACTAGCTCTGCTTCGCGCCATCACTCACCATTCACCTCGCCTCATCTCTGCTTCTTGCTCGGGTCTTGCGGCTGCCAGGGCTTGAGCACTAGCACCAGTACCAGCAGCACCGCCACCATCACCACCACCATGCCCCTGGGCGTCATCAACACCCTGCTCGTCTTCTTCCACGCACGCTGCAGCTTGCGCATGGGCACCGAGGGCGGGTAGTAGGTAGAATTCGGCGGCGTCCGCTCTGGATGGCACGTGTCATACTCCAATAGGACGCCATCCGGTACCCGCCGCCCCTGGAAGCGCAGGCACACACGATCACCGTCATCCTCCACGTCCATGAGCCCATACTGCGCCGAGCCGGGGAATACGCCGTGACTGTAGGGTCCGCCCTTGATCGAGCCTGGCCGTCCCAGCGCCGCGGCATGGAACACGGTGAGGTTTCCGGGCGAAAAGCGGCCATCATCCACCGCCAGCATATGCGCATCACCGCTGACAATCACGAGTGGCGTTGCGCCGGCGCTGCTGACGCCGTGGCCCGCCATAAAGTGCAGCAGTTCCTGTTGTTCGTGGCGGTAGGCGCCCCACTTGCGCTCGTCGTCGTGCCAGGGCATGGTGGAGCACCACACAATGAGGGCGATCTCGGGGGCCTGCATGGCCTGCACGAGTTCCTCCTTGAACCACTGCTTTTGCCGCACGCCGAGCGCCGATTTCGAGGGCGTGGCCGGTGCGTCATTGGGCGCGCGATGCGAGCGCAGGTCCGTGAGCAGGAAGCGCACGCGCCCCACCGTGAACGCCTGATGCACTGCCGCTGTCGAGTGCTGGCGCTGGTGAGCCGCTAGGTCTTGGTCTTGGGGCTGAGACTGACGCTGAGACTGAGACTGAGTCTGGTCCCCGGCCAGCGCGTAGTGCGGCACCATCTCGCGGTAGACCTGGAGCGCGGCCTCTCGTCCGGGTGCCGTGCGATCGCTGTTGTCGGGTCCAAAGTCGTGGTCATCCCACATGTAGGCGAAGGGCAGGTCGAGCTCCAGCATGGCGCGGCCCGCGGGGCTGGCAAACAGCGACGAGTAGGCGGCTCGGAAGCGGGACACATTTTGAACGGCCAGGTTGTGGTAATGCAGATCCCCCATGTGCAGGAAGAAGAGCGCTGCATCGCCACCGCTCAGCGTGGAATACTGGCCTTCGTTGTTTGGCAGTGGCGATGGCGATGGTGGTGCCAGCGTCAGTGGCTGCGGCAGGTGCAGCGCGCGCATGTCGTGGAAGACGGACGGGTCGGCATCTTCATCGGCGCAGGATGAGAAGATGAAGCGGAACGAGAAGGGCGAGCCATGCGGCGGTGGTGTCGTGAACACACCGCGCCGCAGCACGAATTCGCTCGCGGTCGAGGCATCCGGCAAAGACAGCGTGTACTGGTACCGTCGCCCGGCAAACGGTAGGTCCTGCAGCGCACAGGTCAGCACGGGCGCCGCACTGTCCACCGCCGTGTGCGTGCAGACCGAGATACTGGACTGTGGCTTCTCATGGGCGTTGGCCACGAGCTCTGGAAATGCGCGCAGCACAATGGAGGGGCCCGGTTGACAGGCGCCGCTGTGCGAGAGCCCGAGCTTGAACGTGATGCCGTGCGGAGACAGTGCGCCCTTCCAGACCCAAAGCACGTCGGCGACGCTGCATGGTGCTGACACGCAGAGAGAGGGAAGTACGCAGAGAGTGGAAACCAGTAGGAGTAGCAGGCGGAGGCGGGCAAGCCCCATGGTTTGACCAAGGATGACGTGGATGCTCGACGTACGTGGGACTGTAAATGCGAATGGATAATAGTGCAAAAAGCGAAAAACGAAAATGCAGATCCTACTAAAAAGCTCTGTGTTGGGGAATGAGGGGATATGTAAATGATTGGCTGAAAAGGGGCACTTTTACAGTCGAGGATTGGTGGAAAAGAATGGATGGTGGTATCTGTTAACTCGTCACGTTAACATTTGGTCACCTTGAAGTTGCAAACCCATCGTGTAACGGGCGGCCGAGTAACGGTTGGGAAGTGCCTGGAGGAGAGAGATATGCTGGCTCGCAGATGCCCAGTAGTTGGTCGGGGCTACAGCTATTTCTGCTATCCAACGGGCTATTGCCAGCTACTGTCTTAGCCCTGGCCAACCTCGTTTGTGGCTGGAAAGACAATTGCTTGATGATGACAGCAGGTGAAGTACGCAGGCCAGCATGGGCGGAGTGCATGTAAATAGAGATGCGACCGTGCTGCGTTTATTCCGTTGTTGCTATTGTTGCATCCTCCAGCCAGATATTATAGTAACCACTTCCCATGAATCCCAGGCACTCTCGTGGGCGGGTTGTTTGTTTGGTTCTTTTGGGTATCAGCCATATGCATTCCTGCATCCTTCGACTCAATCGCCTATCCACCACACAACTCCTCCTGTCTGCCCACGAATGTCACCGCGCCCAGCTCTCGTGCACCCCATGGCCACCGGCGCCAACAGCGATGAAGAGGACGCCATCGCACTGCCACCACCGACTGGTCGCAACGAGCGTCCGCAAGCAGCCGACCAGGACGACGCCGCCTCCACGCAAAGCGAGAGCGAGGACGCGGATGCCGACGAGCCGACCAAGCCAGCATTGTCTGTAAGCGAGCCACTGGTGTCTCTGCCCGCGGTGATTCCAGTGGTATCGCCTTCCGGCCGTCGCCGAGGCGCCAAGTCGCTGTATTTGCGCACGCAATGGCAGCGCCATCGCGAGCGTCAGCGTCGCAAATCCGTGGGCGCGTCAACGGTCCCAGACAAGTCCAGTGAGCCGCTCACGAGCAGCTTCCTTCTCTACACGAGCGTGGCCATCACCGTGTTGCTGGGCCCACAGATCGGGTGGGAGGTCTCACAGCTCAACATGCGCATGTTCAACCACCGCGCGGACTGCAGCGAGCGCCCCGCCCCCATCGGTCGCTGCGTCGTGTACCCCGGTCACTCGGAGGCGCAGTGGGTGGTCGCCATCATCGCCTGGGTGCTCGGCGCCACGATCGGTTCCTTGTTCTGCAACGCCGTGGCCAATCAACGCGGCCGCTACTTCGTGATCCGGGGCAACGCCTGGCTGATGGTGTTGGGCGGCATTCTCCAGACTGGCGCGCCCACCATCTCGTGGTTCACGCTGGGGCGCCTCCTCAACGGGATCGCCTCGGGGGCGGGCTCCACGATCGCGTCCATCTACCTGAGCGAGATTGGGCCGCCGAGCGAGCGTGCCAGCTTTGTCGTTGCTTTCCAAAGCGCTGGCTGCATTGGTCTCGTGGCCATCTCACTCGTGCATTTCGCGGTCACGGATTCGCCCACTTCGTGGCGCTGGATCATGACACTACCGGCCGTGTTGGGTGGGCTGCAACTCTCGCTCGTCAAGTCCTTCCTCGTGGAATCACCGCGCTGGCTGCTACTGCAGAACCGACGAGAGGAGGCGTTGGAGGCCTTTAACGATCTCTATGAGACCGGTAGCTTTGAGGACCTCGAGCTGACCATCGCCAACGAGCAAATGCAGCAGCGGGGACGACAGCAGGAGGTCGTCACCGCCACCGATGAAAGTGGCGCCGACGAGGAGGAAGCTTCACTCGTACACAGCGACACCGAGTCACTGCTCGGATCCGAGGGCAAGGCGAAGACTAAACAGAAGAGCCAAGCCCACAATTCGCCATCTTTTTGGTCGCTGGCCTTCTCCCCACCGTGCCGGTGTCAGTTTGCCATCTCGTGCGTGCTCTGTGCCGGGCGTCAGTTAGGAGGCGTCTCGGCCGTGTTCTACTACTCGTCCAGCATTTTTGAGCGCGCGGGTATGGCGGACGCACGACTCGGCAACCTCGGGCTCAGCGTCGTCAACACCATGGTCGTGATGGCCGTCGGTGCCTCACTGGCGCAACTGCCACGGCGGCGCACCCTGCTCGTCGGCATTGCGGGCATGCTGGTCTGCTCCGTGGGCATGACGTATTCACTCGTGAATAGCTCCCCTGCCACCGTGCTGCTCACGGCCATGTACGTCGGCTTCCATTCGATTAGCCTTAGCCCGCTCCCGTTTCTCGTGGCCTCTGAGGTGCTACCGGAATCGATCAAGGCACCGGGCATCAGCGTGGCGTCGGCGATTAACTGGTTGGCCAACCTGCTCATCGGCATTGGCTTCCCTGTGGCGGCGCAGATGCTGGGTGATTACGTGTTTGTACCGTTCTCGTTCCTGCTTGTCTCGTTTTGGCTCAGTGTTTACATGCTGCTACCAGAGACACAGGGCCAGACGACCGAGCAGATCCAGGAAGCGTTTGAGGTACAGCGCACCGTTGCTCGCCGATCCGCGGGCAGCAAGCGGGTCAAACCGGTCTTGGGGTAGCGAATCGTCCCGATGTCGGTAAACCATTCCGCCATAGGCGTGGACTCGAGACACAGCAACGTGGCAAGATGCTTGGTGATGCATCGTGAGATTGATCCTGGCTATATACCGGACATCCTAGCTCCTGTTCCTGTTACTACCGCTATGGGAGATGGTGGGGGCGGCACTTGCGTATCCACTGAGGCTGCCCGACCGGAAGCCGCGCACGAACACATCGCTGAACCCTGAAACGGACCAAACCGTCCCATCCATAAGTCAAAAGTCATAAATCAAATATTGATGAGAAATACAGTGTACCCATAAGTATGCGAACACGTCGTCACCACCATTGACTCAGCACAGAATGCGAGCGATCACCGTGTCAACGCACCAAGACGAGATAGTTCTCGGACGATGAGGTCGCCCTGACTTGTGGCCCGTTCTAACCCGATTGAATCCAGTTCTATGGATCCCCTCAATACAAGAACCGTCAGCGATTTGCAACATATCGCATCAATTCTATTTTGCAGAAAAGGAAAACGCACCGACAGCCGCGCGATTGCCCGTGAGGAAACGCACGCGCATGTCTCGGTCCGACGCGAGCTTCAGTGTAGCTCGCACGAATGCTTCCGCGGCTTCCACACGCTCAAGATGGTCCTGTGAAATTCGGTTGCATCAGAACTGTGCACATACCCATTCTTCCTATGAGGACCCTCAAACGCACTGAACAAGCACACACCTTTGTAGCCTGTACGCCGAATTCAAGTCGCGAGCGGAGACATGGCGACGCAGCGGCATTCCAGTTGGGCAATCCGAGGTATTTGGCCAGCTGTTCATTTCAACAACCACGCGAGTAAGGGCGGCGCGTCAGTCTGTGCTTGCGTAGACGTGAAGATTCCTCTTTACTTGACACGCACCTCTCGCACTTCACTTTTGGTGACGTCTCGTAGTGGGCTATGAACGTTGAATTCCTTTGCCGCCACTAGACCTGTAGCAGTAAAACAGTCGCAATGCATTTTCGTGTCAGCACTCGGCAATGCAAAGTCGGTTCTCTCAGGCCACAGGGGGGGGGGGGGGG
>JAADWT010000563.1:0-17994 GCA_023336285.1 Pythium grandisporangium
CCCCCCCCCCCCTGGATTCAACACCAGGAGGCAAATCCATGTCCATGCAGTTTCCATGATTGTGCAAGATTTGCATGCGGGGTATTATTACATACATCCTGGGTAACGTCAAACTGCAGGTGTAGCTAATAGCTGGTGATTCCTAAAAAAATAAAAAAAGTTATCTATATCACACTCTTGACACTCTTGAAATCAACGCCGAATGGATACCCAACTGCAGTAGAGGGCAGATGGTTTTATACTCCATCAAAGTTTTGAAAGTTGCTCGACTATCAAGCAAAACCTAACTCTACACGTAGCGTCAAATCATGCTATATGTACTCTCGACACTTACTCTGTCGGTGGTGATTGAGCCGGATTGATCAGCAACGCAGCACTCATCAAACATCAGCGAGATTGCCCAATTGATCCCGTGGGTTTATTCTCCATTGTCCGAAATGCTCACAGCATATCCACCCTCCCAATAAACCAGAAGAGGGTATTAATAGTGTTGGCAAGTTCAACAGTATACCTGTGATGAAATAGATTCACAAACCCATTGCACACATTTTGAGAGCGTACGCTACAACTCCAGGATAAAACTGACGTCATGGTGATCCTGCACTCCCATGCGCTCAACAACACATGCAAGCACTTCCTGTAATCAATCAACGTTTCGCATGCCACTATGAACTTGGATGCACGGCGCCACACATATCGCAGCTTTACAACAGGTCGTTCGTTTAGTCGGTCATTCGTGTCACACACCACGAGGTACCGTGTCGGACAAAACAGTCGTCCACTCCATAAACCGGTCGTAATTTCAGCAAGACTGCTTAATTTTTCTCGCAAAAAGTTCATTCTGTGGCAGCGTTTCAGTTTTCGCGCGTAAAGACCAGGACGTTATATTGTACGAGCGAGAGTGTTGGTCCGTGGTGCAGCGCAG
Organism: Pythium grandisporangium; assembly: GCA_023336285.1. Lineage (NCBI taxonomy): Eukaryota > Oomycota > Peronosporomycetes > Pythiales > Pythiaceae > Pythium > Pythium grandisporangium. The sequence continues at coordinate 926 of JAADWT010000563.1, forward strand.
AGTCAATCAATTGCGTCCTGCGACAGTGAGTGACGGCGGGGGGAGGCTGCTGTCCCCTACCCCATCTGGCCCTTCCTTGATCTTGTGGTGAATTCTGGGACAGTTGTCGCATTGTTGGCTGTGCTTGTAGGGCTCCAACTTACTTGTCACCCAAACACGGAAGGCAGGAAAATCAAGCGAGGAGCAAGGCAAGCACAGATAGAGAAACCAAGAGAGAGAGAGAGCTGCCTCTGGCGTTTCTCTGCACTTTGCAAACCAACAAAACAAGGAGGCGCTGGTGGTGAGCTCACTCTCCGCTAAACCTCCCCGCGGCGTTTGGCAGGCCTGCTTGCTCCTCTCCGCCCATTCCACGATTCCACTGCTTGCCGACACACACCGTTCGCAACCAGGGTCACCTACGCCAACAAAGCCCCAACGCCAACGCCAACAAACGCCAACACCAAGTCCACGGACGCTTTCGTGCCATCACCACCACCACTTGTACTCAATCACCTGCAATGAGCTCGTGTTTAATGCCGACGCAGCCCGTCTCACCGATCACATCGGCGCCATGCCGCCTGCCCAAGCGCTCGCGTTCACCCACGGAGGAGGCCATGAGCATCGAGCGTATCGTCAAGGCGCACAAGCGAACTTCGCAGGACTCGCCATGCGCGCTCACCACCGAACCAGCATTACCCACGGATGACGCGATATTCACGCCGATCGTGTTTGACGCCGAGATCCCTGTGTGCAAGGCGCCGTGGCCCGTAATCGCGTCCGATGCGAACGTCAAGTACGCGCTCGCGTTCCTGCAGGACTCGCGCATGCACGCATTGGCGCTGCTGGCTCAGGGACAGTGGCCACGCGCACTGGGCGTGCTTGAGAAGGTGGAGCGTGCCAATGATATGATCTCGCGCCAGCGGCGCCGCGCCGTGCTGGAGCAAAGCAATGCTGCCACCTGCACCATGACAAGCGCCGACCAGACGCTGCCGCAGACACAGACGCAGACGGACCGTGTCCGAAAGATTCGCTTTAGTGACGACGTGAACGTCGCGGCGGCGGCGGACGTGGACCGCGCGCCTGCCAAGATGCCCCCGCTCGTGCGTGAAGAGATTCTGTTGCTGCGTGCCTCGCGCTCCATTCCGACCGACAACTACTCTGAGTTTTGGAACTAACGTCGGACACCGTGCCAATACCCGAGGTCAAACCCCAAACAAGCCAAAGCCGAAAACCAAGAGATGCTCACTCATTGATCGTCGACATCTCTTCGTGTATTTATCTGCCCCTCCCGCAGTGGAGTGGTGTAGTCATCGCATAGCAGGTTATCTATTTATTGTTAATGCGGCACATGCCGTGTGCGAATGCCTTATCCAGTTTTAATGCCATCAACCATATTGTTACTGCTGTATCATGTTCATGGCAGTACGGTGACTACTCTGTCTAATACCTATTGCTGCGCCGACTCGCGCCCCATGACCACTACCTTCTCACGCAGCTCCTGCGGCAGGGTGGATGCCACTAGCGCGTGGATATCTGTCAAAGCATGCCGAGCAGATACATGCACCAACACGATTGCATTGATGGCTGCGAAGGTATCCGACAGCGTCGCTAACTGCAGCCCCATACGCACAGCAAGTAATACAGTATCACCACATACCAGTCACAGCCATGAGCACGGTAGACGTAGGTCGGTTCAACTGGGATCTTCCCCTCAGGAGATGAGCACATCTCTTTCGTCGCATTCCTGTACGTACCTGATCTAAATGGATATGCCCGCCCGCAGTCGCATCTGCGCTGGTCTTCTTGTCACCTAGGAAAGTGGCCTACAGTAGCATTGCCACGTAGTCAGTAGCTCTCGTGTCAATGGATTTTTGCTGTCAACCGCTTTGTCGTGATTCCACCGGACTGTGGTCATGACCGACTCTAACTTTGCCAAAACGCACCTCGGTAATCAAGATTTTGACGCGTAGAAGATCGGAAAACCCGCGGGCCTCGGCGCTAGTGAACACCTCAGTGGTCGTATCCCCCGTGTAGGCAATCTCTGGTGAGTATGAGACGCTGGTGACCTGCTCACCAGCGTTCTTCAGGGCTGCAATCTCCTTCCCTTCTCGGCCCACCAGGTCGGGTCTCAGCTTGTTCTTTTTCTCATAGAGCAGGTAGCCAACGCTGGTGACGCGGTGGTACGTTGGGAACGGCTTCACCATCCACTTCGTGTCGACGTGGATTTCTTGGCCAGGCTCTACGGCGATGAATCTGGCGGCAATCGAGTCCTAACATCACATGCCCTCATGCCAGCGAGAAATCCAATCGTGACGAGATAGAACGGACTAACGAGGAAGGAACGGGGGGTGCAGCGCGAACAATAAAATCCAGCAAGCAGCTGCGGTAGTGTACCTGCTGCATGGCCGAGAAACTGTCCATAATGTTTTGCAGATGTGGTACGAGGTGCGCAGGCGCATAGTATGTGGCTGGCTCCATGCTCCGAAGCGCGCGGCGACTGGCATGAGCCACAAACGCCGCCAAGTGGTCCACGTGGCCATGCGTGATGAACACGTGGGACTTGCTCGCCGCCTTGCCAAACATACAGCCCATATCGAACGCGACATCAATCGAATCGATATAGCAACAGGATTCCTCGCCGGCGATGGCGCGCGCATGCAGCGTGTAGCCCTCAACCTCAACGCCCCCGCGCAGCATTGCGTCTTGGGTTCTGTGGGTCTATTCACGAAAAACCAAAACTCATGTTAATAGCAAAGATCATGACGACAAATCCGAAAGTTTGGTAAACGTTCGAGGTATACACTGTCATGATGGAGATGTATACCAAGTGTCCACCGTGAATGTGAATGAGAATGCGACAAGAGTGATGGTTCGACTAAGTACTACGGAACAGTGAGAGGCTCTGAATACACAGGAGTGATGGTGGATGGGAGCGCCAGCCAATCGTTTCGTCCACTGTATACAACAGACAAGCTGACACCCATGAACACGACGACCGCTGGAGCAGATCAGACTTGTCAAAGACGCTGAGTGGTCCAGGAAGCGCCCCCGTGACTACAAAGGCAACGCCAGCTCTGTGCGTATACGTACACTCCGCCACTCGTGGTCCACGTCATGGACACTGTCCCGCATGATGAGCCGATGCCCGGCAAGCGCAAGGCGTTGGTGGCCTGCGTGCTGATCTCGGATCTGTGTTTTACCGGCTTGATCTTTGGCTGGGCGCCGCTCCTGCTCATACTGCAGGATGAACAGCAATACGGCGAACTGTGCGATGAAGATGACGACACGTACCCATGCGTGCAGCAGGAGAACCAACTCAACTTGATGTTTGCAGCAGCCTCCGTGGCCGCCAACATTGGCGCGCTCCCCATTGGCATGTTTCTCGATTATTGCGGGCCCAAGGTGGCCATCACGGTGGCGGGGATCGTGGAAGTCAGCGGTCTCTTGCTGATGGCGGTCGCTGATTCGCAGACGTTTGATGTCTTCGTGCTGGCATACGTGATGCTCGCGTTCGGTGGGTGCATCACCATGATGAGTTCATTTCCCGTGAGTTTCCTCGTGTTGCAGTATCAGACGGCGATCCTGGCCGCTATCAGCTGTCTCTTTGACGGCAGTAGTGTCATCTTCCTGCTACTGTACACCATTCGGTCCATGTTTGACGTCCAGCGAAGCGAATTATTTTTTGGGTTGGCTGTCTTCGCCTGCGTACTGTACATCATCCTCATCGCGCTGTGGCATGTCAACGAGAGTGATTTGTACGAGAATACAAGCAACGACGAGAAGGATTCATCACCCTTGCTCCCCATCCTGGACCGCATCGAATCGGCGGAATACAACACCATGCAGCTCAGTAAAATGGCTAACCACACCACCGCGCCCGCTGTCAGCATCGTGGACCAACCGCTTCCGTACCAGATCTTCACGTTCCAGTTTGGATTCATTCTCGTGTTTGCCGTGATCCACGTGCTGCGCGCCACTCTGTACATTGGTACGACCAACAAGTTGCTGGACAACTACGGCGACGCCGAGCAGGACTACTTCTTCACCAAGGTCTTTAGCTTCGTGCTCCCGATGGGATTCGTGTTCGTGCCCAGCATCGATTTCGTAGTGGAGCAGAAGGGACTTGGCGCCTCCTTGCTTGTGACCAACTGCCTTGGCGCGATCTACAACGCCATGGAGCTGATCCCCAGTCTCGCGTTGCAGTGCCTGACCTTTTTTATCTTTACCGGTTATCGCGCCTTCCTGTACGCCGTCATGTCGGCATTCGCGGCCAAGACCTTTGGACTCAAGAACCTTGGCACACTGGCGGGCCTGATCTTCTCCATGAGTTCCATTGCCAGTTTACTCGAGTATCCGGCGGTGTTCATCTCGAACGCGTACTTTGATGGCGACCTATCGTTTGTCAACAGTCTGTCGCTCATGATGTGTGTGCTCCTGTTCCCGTACACGGAGTGCTACCGTAATCAAGAGCACGCGCGGCGACACTCGATCGATTTCGGCTCAGCGGCCGAGGTGGACGACAGCCCCGTGGCCCCCGGGATGGCCTACCTGCGCTCCCCCTACAGGAAATCCCCCGTGCGCCATCCGCCTACCACCAGCGCCACCGCGACCAAGTTTTGACTTCGGTTGGTTGACACAAAATATACAATCCGCATGCATGTCCGGCGTGGCCACCTCATGTCAGTTTCCTCCCCATTTTTCTAGTATTATTTTCCTCCCCATTTTTCCGCTCTCATTATCGCTCCTCGCTCACACGTCGCAGGTATCGATAGTTCTGTCCCTTTCTGGACTCCTGTGGCTCGGCAATACAGGGATAGCCTCAGTCCCTTGTTTTAGTTTAAATTAGGGACCGAGCACACCGCCTAAATTCGGGACCTGCTCCGAGCCAATTATCTGTTCACTTCGCTCCTCCCTTCCGTCGTATCCGCTCATTCCCGACGGGTCAAAGACCATCGCCATCAACCCCAACGCGGTCAGCTCAAGCACCCCTCGGCAAGCGCGACTCGACACGCTAGGCCCCGACGCAGCACTAGCAACACCACAGCACCCCCACGCATCCGCATCACAACGATGGCGAGTCGTTTCTGGGCAGGAGGCTCTTCCTCCGAAGAGGAGAGCGACTACTCGAGCTCATCGGAAGTCGAGACCACCACGCAGCAGCAGGCGCGTGCAGCCTCGCGCTGGGCCGTGCAATCGGACTCGGACAGTGAGGAAGAAGTACGCGTGGTCAAGTCGGCCAAGGACAAGGCGCTGGATAACCTGGAGCACTGCTGCATGGCCATCAAGAACCACATCAAGATCAATGACTGGACCAAGATCTTGTCCGAGTTTGACGCCATGTGCAAGCACGTGGACAAGGCCAAGAACGTGCTGGCAGCGCAGGGCACGCCGGCGTTCTACCTGCGCGCGATGATCGTGCTCGAGGATGAGCTCGCGGATAAGGTCAAGAACAAGGCAGAGCAGAAAAAGATGAGCAAGGAGAACAGCAAGGCGTTGATCCGCATGAAGGGCAAGCTGAAGAAACACCTGGAACCACTGCAGCCAGCACTGGAAAAGTTCCGTGCCAACCCCGTGGAATCATCGTCATCGGAAGAAAGCGAGTCCGAATCTGAGTCGGAATCGGAGGAAGACTCGGACGAGGACAGCGACGAGGATGAAGACGAGAAGGACGAGGAGGAGTCGGAGGATGAAGATGAGGATGGTGACGACGATAACGATGAGTCGGACGATGACTCGTGGCCATCGGATGACGATGACGATTCGTCGGATGAATCCTCCGATGACGATGAAGTGTCCAAGCCCGCGGGTACGGGCGAGCTTAAGGGCCGTGCCCTGTGGCTTAAGAAGGCACCCGTGGCGAAGAAGGTCAAGACTACTGTTACTACACGGGGCCCGCGTGGACCGAAAGATCCTGATGCCGTTGAAAAGGCAGTCGTGGTGGTCGTGGAGGAAGAACTCAAGCTGACGCCGGCGCAGTTTGATATCCGCATCAAGGAGCTCGTCGCCATGCGCGGAAAGAAGGGCGTCGAGATTAGCGAGCAGCTGGCGACCATGCGCAAGCTCACCAACTATGCGCGTTTGCTGGGCCCCGCGCGTGAGGTCATTGCCACCATGTACATCCTGGGTGCGCAGATCTTTGATGCCTCGACGAAGATTGATCGCTTCATGTCGGCCAAACAGTGGCACACGGCCCACGCCGATCTCTGCGCGATCATGACGTTGCTGGAGAACAACCCGGGCTTCAAGCTGACCCCGCTGACATCGGAGGACCAGGCCGATATCGTGCGTGCTGGACGGGAGGGTGGCGTTGGTGCACTAGGCGCTGTGGCTGAAGAGGATGAAGAAGATGCGTCATTTGTCGACACGTTGCCCAAGGCCGGTGAGAAGGGGACCATCAAGGTCTCGGGTGATTTAGCCACGTTTGTCGAACGACTCTCAGAGGAATACACCAAGAGTCTGCAGCAAACGGACCCGCACACGAGCGATTACATCTCGCGCCTCTTTGACGAAGGTCAGCTGGTGGAGATTGCGCACCGCGTGCAAAACTACTTTGACGCCAAGAAGGACCACGCCCGTGCCGCCACGGTGGCGCTGATCCGCGCCGAACTGGTGTACTACAAGCACTCGTCGATCGCGACGGCGCTGCACGAGGCTCAGGCGAAGCGCCGCGTGTTTGGTGACCCACAGATGCTGCACCCGGCATGCAACAGCGCGTTGGCTACGTCTACGCCCGTGGCTTCGTTTGATGCCACCACGATGCACCCCGGTGCTATCTGTGGTCAGCCGTCGGTGACCGTGGAGCCGATCGACACGGAGAAGGAGCTTCGCGTGGTCTGCAAGTACGTGTTCACGCATGGCGACAACCGTGCCAAGACGCGTGCCATGCTGTGCCGCATCTATCACCACGCGCTTCATGACCGTTTCCATGATGCGCGTGATCTGCTGCTCATGTCACACATCCAGGACAATATCTCGGATGCCGATATCGCGACTCAGATCTTGTTTAACCGCATGATGGCGCAGCTTGGTCTGGCCGCGTTCCGTGCCGGTCTCGTGTGGGAAGCCCACGCGTGTCTGTCGGAGATATGCACTGGGTCGCGCACGAAGGAATTGCTGGCACAGGGCATGCAATCGTTCCGTTTCCAGGAGCGTGACCCAGAACAGGAGCGTCTGGAACGTCGTCGCCAGGTGCCGTACCACATGCACATCAACCTGGACCTGCTCGAGACGTGCCACCTCGTGAGCGCGATGCTGCTGGAGGTGCCCAACATGGTCAACTCACGTATCTCAGACCGCAAGCGTGTCGTGTCCAAGGCCTTCCGCAAGTTGCTCGAGTTCCACGAACGGCTTGTGTTTGAAGGACCTCCGGAGAACCCGCGCGATCATGTCGTGGCCGCGGCCAAGTTGTTGGCGCAGGGCTCGTGGAAGGAAAGCGCTGAACTGATTGTTGGTTTGCCGGTGTGGGATTTGTTCCCCGGTGTGAACGTGTCGACACAGGTCAAGGCGATGGTGCAGAACAAGATTCAGGTCGAGGCGTTGCGCACGTACTTGTTGGCGTTTAGCGACGAGTATGATTCGCTTTCATTGGCGCGTTTGATGGAACTCTTTGAGCTGGACGACAAGACGGTGCACAGTGTTGTATCAAAGATGATGATCAATGAGGAATTGCAGGGCGCCTGGGACCAGTCGTCGCAGTCCATTATGCTGCACCAGAATGCGCGGTCGGCGCTGCACACATTGGCGCTGCAGTACTCGGACAAGTTGGCGTCGATTGTGGAGAACAATGAGCGGATGATGGACCTGCGTTCGGGCTCGGGCAAGGACGACTGGAACTCGCGTCGCCAGGGCGGCGGCGGTGGTGACCGTGGTGGCAACCGTCCGTTTGGCGGTCGTGGCGGTGGTGGTGGCCGTGGTGGCGGCCGTGGTCGTGGTGGAGGTCGCGGTGGCGGCGGTCGCGGCAGCTTCCGGCCGGGCGGCGGCGAGCGGAGGACTGGTGGCTATGGTGGCCGTGGCAACCGCCAGTAAGGCGTGCTATTGAAAGCTGGCGAATGGAGGTGGGCGTGTGTGTTATTAACAATGCGGCGCGCTTCCGTGAAGCATGCGCGGCTGCGGGAAGCCCGCCAGCCAACCAGTCAGCCACTCACTCACCCACACTCGGTCATATCCAGAAGACACATGTACACTTTGCAATAGAAGGTGGTGGTTGCAGCGTGGCGTGGCGTGGCGTGGCCAAGGCAAAACCGATAGTAGTATCAGATGAGGTGAAGGCTGGAGAGTATTTTGCGAAATGCGTCATGTGCTGTTTTATCTTTCCTTTCCTCGATCATCTATCGTAGTGCGTTCATACGACCATCATGCGGCGACACGGGACTGACCAGTACTACACGTGATGAACATCGTGCAATTTGCACGGAGTGTTTCAAACGTTCCGTTTTATTTTGCTTATATTGTGTGGAAACGCGAGTCAACTCGTCATCAAAAAAAAAATAAGCAAATGGCGATGCGGTCGGTTGCAACGCGTGTACTGTCTTGGCTTGCCTGTTCTGATTTGCGTCACTACCACTCTTCAGCTTAGGAGGTAGCACCTACCACCGGTGATGCCACGTTATCAGTGCTAGTACTACTGGTCGGAGGTGGTGGAGGAGGGCTTGTACCTACTGCTGGTGGTGCTGCGGTTGTGCCCCCGCCAGTATCACCACGACCACGACCACCTCGGCCACCTCGTCCTCCGTTGCGTCCAACGCCTCGCCCTCCAGGCCCTTGACGCTTCGTGGCCTCCACTGTATCACCATTGCTTTCACTACTGCTATGAAGAGGACCACCAACCTCCGTGGTATTGGTAGTAGGCGCCTTCTTCTTCCGTGGTGGCCGCTCTTTACGAGCTGCGGCTACCTCATCACCCGAGGCAGTAGTGTCTGGTGTAGACGGTGGCATCGTCTCCGGCGCGACGTTGGCCTCACCCGTAGAGTTCTCTCCATTGAGGAGCACTTCGCCAGCTGCCTCGTGGCCATCACGCTGCGCAGGCCCACGACCACCCCGTCCTCGTCCTCGACCACGGCCACGGCCACGACCGCGTCCTCGTCCGCGACCACGACCGGCCGTTGCGCCACGGCCACGGGTTGCATCACCTGCCACATTTGAATGACCATCTTCCACTGTTGTGTGCTCCTCAGTAGAGCCTTCTTCTTCTTCTTCTTCACCCACCAGGCTCGTTCGTGGGGGTTTGTCTGCTCCAGCGCGAACCTTCTTTTTCTTGTTCTTCTTGATGCGCGTCGCGGCCACCGTGGCCACAGACACGCGGTCCTCCTCCTGCGGCGTCACCAGTTCCACAGGGATCGGTGCCTGGTAGCCCGGGTCCGTGAGATCCATAGGCGTGATCGACAACTGAATCGAGATGCTGGGCAGATGGCGCTGCACTTCAATGCGGTCCAGGCCCTCCTCCAAGGGCTCGTACGCGTCCGTGGTCTCAATCGAGCCAAGCCGCGTCACCTGGTGCAGATGTGCCACGCGGTGCTTGAGGATCTCGGCCACCGTCACGGCCTTGCTAATGGCATTGCCCATAGCCTTGAGCACCACGAGGCGCTGCGCATCTTCCTACTCCGTCACACCATCACCGACAACAGCAACAGCAACAGCAACAGCAACAGCAACAACAACCGAATACCAAACACGCGAATCAGCAACCGCTCCCTTCGTCACCATGCCTGCTTTTTAAGAGAGAGCGCTCCCTTGCGCTACGTACCGCGTCATCGACCAAGAGACCATTCGCATACGAGATGTAGCTGCGCACTTTGCCCTGCTGGGTGATGCGGATCTCGTGTGGAGCGGCAGACAGCGCGTCCTCGTCCTTTCTCGCCTTGTCGACGCGGCGATATTTGTCCATGGCGGCAACACCAGTCAGCCAGCCAAGCGCGCGAGGCTGTTTGCAGAGAAATGGAGAGAATGCCAGTCGTCACCAACGGGCAAGGACACCACTGCAGCGTAGAGGTCGCTTGCGGTCGGATGGAATGATGGAAAAGGCGCGCTACGGTATTACAGCCACACCCAGAGTGGGTTGGTTCGGTCGGTCCTCTTCCTTCATTCACCCACCAGCCTCCAACGTCCATCCCCCCTTTACACTAAAACGATCGTGAAACCTGATATCGGATTTCGAAAGCCCACATACAAAAACCAAGTGAGAGATGGGAACCCTGCTTAGAAATAGAAATCAGCTCCGGCTCAAAGATCGCGATCCAACTGAGGGAACAAAGGCAGTGAAAGTAACGCTAACAGGTGAGCGCGCGCTTGCTGCCACTTTATAAAGTTACTTGTGCAACTTCAACTTGCGCGGTTGTTGTTGGTGGTGTTGTCATGAAAGGCAGTGGCATGCGCAATGGTGATGAAGGTGATGGCGATGCGGGTGCGAGTGCGAGTGGTAGTTGCTGTGATGACGGTGACGAGGGATCGCCCTTGAGGTACGCGCTGAGCTGCTGCCGCAGGGATTCGATCTCGCGGTTCTCACGCATTGCAGCCGAGTATTCGTGCTGCAATTCTACGCTGTGCAGCCGCGTGCGTTGCAGCATCACGTGTAGTTGGCGAATCTCCTCCTGTAATGTATTCTCTTCGTCGGTGGCTTGCTGCTTCTCCTCTACTCGCAAGACAAACGTGGTGTATTGTCAGTGGCAAGACCACTCGGGAAGGCGCAACACTATCCGTGTGCATGGATGAGGCTCGCATCATTCTTCCTCCATTCGCGCGTACCCTTTGTCACCTGAAGCTCATGCTTGGCATGGCCTAGTGCACGCTGCAGGTTTCGCACGACGACATCTTGGCCGCCGATCGCCATCAGTTTGGATTGAGCGTCGATTCTCTCCTGCACCGCCGCCTGTTCGGCACGTTGGACCAAGGTTTCGTCGTGTTCTAGCTCCTGAATACGCAGGTGCATCGTGTACGCATCCACAGTTAACACTTCCACCGATCGCTCGGCTTGTGCGATATCCTGCCTCGTGGCTGCCAGCTCGCTCTGCATGGCGCGGATTTCATCACGAACACTCGAGATATACAACCCGCAGCGCTCGGCGCGTCGATCCACGGGGCATGAAGATTGGCATTCGGAAGTGAGTGCCATCAGTAGTTGGGAGATGCAATGTGCTGGCGCTCACGGATGGATGCGTGTATGGGTAGATGCATTAGCAAGCAAGTCATGAACGACAAGCATCTTATCGGAGATGGAAAAAGGAATCATCGGGATCAAGGCGGCTGGTGTTGTGTGATGGATACTGACGTATCCGAACTGGGGTGTGCTATGTATAGGGTGAGAGCTTTTCCCATGAGATTGAGCCAACTTCTGGCGCAAGACATATAAGACATACGCTTCTATGACAGCTTCGCGTTTGCTACTTCAAGTGCCGGTATGAAACAGGAGTCGCCATTATGGGACGGAGTTGGAGTGCGTTTTGACGGGATTCCTCTAACGACGTTGCCGATTTGAGAAACGGATTGTTTTCTTTCTTGTGGTTATTGCATCCAACAGCCATGGCATCCTAAAACCCCTGATCAAGCACGTCTCTTAGCAGCAAGCAGCAATAACGGCTTCTTGGGTGCCTTCCCAGTGTGTTTGGTTGGTCATGGTGGTCCTTCAGGTCACCAACCTTCCTAGCTAACGATCAAGACAATTGAGCTCGAGCTCAAGCGAGGTGTTTGTTTCCTCACTCTCCAATTTACCGTGCAGAAAAGCTGCCCGTTCATTGCCTATACCATGAAGTTTTTTTCGTCTCCGTTTGCGATTCTACTCGCTGTGGTTGGCGCTTGCGTCATGGGCACAGCGACGGCTGAGTCGACATGCAAATGTGTGCGTACGATGAAGGGGCGGGAACATCTACATCCAAAAGTGCGTCCCACGCTTCCTCCACCAACCCTTGAGGAGAAAGAAGATATGAAAAGCTACCCAAACCATCTCGACTGGTGCGAGCGCGGCTTCTGTGTACCATCGTGGAACCAGCATATCCCGCAGTACTGCGGATCATGCTTTGCTCACGGCGCCATGTCCAGCGCTCAGGATCGCATTAAGATCCTTAACACGCGGCGCGGCTACAGTGGCGCCGATGTGATGCTTGGCCGCCAGAGCTTTTTGAACTGTGGACCAGGGCACGGATTCTCAGATGGATGCAACGGTGGTGAAGCCAAGGATGTGTACGAGTTCATGGAACAATACGGACTTCCAGATGAGTCGTGTCTTCCGTACAACGCAACCGACCACACCAAGTTTGCTGCATCGAATGGCACATGTCCACCGCATGGCTACTGTGTAAAGTATGTAATTCGTGTTGTAGATGGGAGGAAAGTTCCAGGACGTTAGGAATGCTGGTGCTAACTTGGACCATTAAATGCGCCTATGATTTGTGTGTCTTCGCATCAGCTGTATGTACACACCAGAGTCACCATCGGCTCCGGTTTGCTTCCCCGTGACCAAAATGGTTCGCTACCGTGCCAAGCATTATGGTCACATCTCTGGAGAGCATGCCATGATGAAGGAACTGTTGAATGGACCTATCACTTGCGGCATCGCCTGCAGCGAAGGCTTCACGTATGAGTACAAGGCTGGGATCATCCATGACACGACTGGGTTTATGGACTTGGACCATGATGTTGAAGTGGTTGGTTGGGGTGAGGAAGATGGTGTCAAGTACTGGCATGTGCGCAACTCTTGGGGCACATACTGGGGTATGAATGGATTTTTCAAGATCGTGCGAGGCATTAACAACTTGGGCATTGAAGCGGATTGCGTCTTCATGGAGCCCGATATCAGCGAGGAAGAATTGGTCTGGGAAGAAAACCCGACGTACGGTGGATCCATCTTTGGCATTGTCCCCTTCTCGGACAAGGCGGCCAAGCATCCACTGGAAGACACGACTGATGTCACCACACCCGGCACTCGCGCCGTGGAGACCAAGGAACCAACGTCGACCCTTAGCTCGCCCACCGATGCCTTGGCAATGATGACTGAGCGGAAGAATCAAGTTACAGGGTCAACACCGTTAGTTCCCATCCACAAGGGTGCATCCTCGTTCCATGGCGTGACGTACTTTATCGCTGGTTGTGCTTGCACAGTGCTGTCCGTGCTCGTCATCACGAAGGGCCGTTTGCGACGACATGTGTACCGCACCATCGCCTAGGTCTCCACCGTCCACTCCTGGAAGAAGAAAAAAAATCTTCACCCTCGTCTTCACCCTGCATGCGCCTTATCAATGACCATGACGCTTGTACATGCAGGTAGGCAGGCATGCCCATCCATGTCTCCTTCCTTTATGTCGAATAGAGTCGCACAACGTAAACTTGCATGTTGTCTCTGTTGTGTTGCTCTGGGAAATAGAACCTTTTGCGGTATGCTGATTGGCTAAAATCCCACCGCGCCCAGTGGCTGGTTGGCATTCCGATGCGTACTGTATCACTATCCCCCATTGAGATCCCATCATTACCAGATCGGTGGGCGTGATTCGAGCATTAGCGTTGGCTCCTCTGGCTTCTGTATCCCCCCTGTGTCTCCGTACCCGCGCAATCATGAGCGAGAGCAAGAAGAGGAGCAAGCAGGACCTGATCAGCGACAAGTACCTGGAGCGTGCGCGCATCGATACGCTGGCGCAGCATTTCCAGGAGGTGGCGCCGTCATCGTTGGACTCACCAGCAGCTACGTTCGTGGACAGCAAGACACAGAGCCAGGTGATCAAGCACCCGTTCACGGCCTGTCAGTTGCGTGACGTCTTTGACCGTAACTTCATCGGGAACGTCAAGAAGGAGCTTTTGTCACTCGACTTTGTGGAGCGCTCCAATGACCTGTATTGGTTTTACCAATCCGATGACCTCAAGAAGATTGAGACCCCGTTCCTGCAGCAATTCCGAGAAACTGTGTACAGCGCCGAGATGCGCGACATCATTGAACGCATCAGCGGGCTTGAGCTCAACGCCACCGTGGACATTGCCGGTCAGCGGTACCCACCAAACGGGTACCTGCTCTGCCACGACGACAAGCTCGAGGGCCGCCGCATCGCGTTTATCATGTACCTCGTGGAAGAAGACTGGACCACCGCGGACGGAGGCGAGCTTTCCCTGTTCACGCATGACCCCGTGACGCGTCTCCCGCTGGAGATTGAAGGCGCCTTGGTGCCGCAATTTAATAGCCTCGCGTTCTTCGAGGTGACCCCCACGAGTTACCACCAAGTGGCCGAGATCCTGGGCTCACGGGAACGCGTCTCGATCACTGGCTGGTTCCATGGCAAGGCACGCGCGTTCCCTCGTCCCGAGAAGCCCACACGAATGCTTTGTAACCCACTGGCGCTCGAGAACTTCGTACGACCCGAGTATTTGCGTGACCCGGCGGGGATTCGCCAGGCGTTTGAAGCGCAGGGCGTGGCTCAGTTGGCGGATTTTCTGCGGGCCGACGTGTATGAGCAGCTGGAGACAGCGTGCCGCAATGGTGCGTGGAAGACTGTAGGTACGCCCAACGTGAGCCGGTTTCAGCAGCTCACCGAGCCGCAGGATGCAGTTTTCACCACGCTCACGGCTCTGCTGGCGTCTCATGCGTGGGTCTGCTTTCTGGAGTCGATCACGGGTATCCCCACGGCGCTGTTGACCGCGCAAGTGCAGCGCTACAATCATGGCACGTACTCGCTACTGCATGATCACTGCCAGGAACCCAATGGGTTGGATGTCGTCCTGTCGGTGCCCTCCGTGGAGAGCTGGGACGAATCCTGGGGCGGTGAGCTTTTGTATGTTGCGGGCGAGGATACGTTGGCCTCGTTTGCACCGCAGCGCAATACCCTGATGGTGGCCATCCGACCGGAAGGATCCTTTCGGTTTGTAAAGTATGTGGCGGCCAAGGCAGAGCAGCACGGCGCCGTGTTGCTCTCGGCCGTGTACGAGGACATCAGTGATGAACAGGAGGACGAGGGGGCTGGTGACGACGACGATGCCGAGGCAAGCGAGCAGTAGCTAGCTACAGACAAACAAAATCAAAATCAAAAAAGCAAGCAGCTACAGCTACAGCTATTCAACAGCATGAGCAAATTCAAAAACACGCAAAACTCGAACACGCCACACGCCCCATCTTCCGTTCTAGTCGTGCAATCATCGTCGTCGCCTTACATGATATCAAAATCACTCGGAACATTTCATCCACGCCAACTCAAGAGATCAAGAACAAAACCAAAATCAAAATCGCACAAAATTGCACACAATATATTACATCATGCTACAGACACCACCCCTCGACTTCGCCTGGCGTGCGTCGCCGTCGCCGTCGCCATCGCCTTGCTTGTTGCCGACATTATTCTCAGAATCGTTCACCATTTCTTCATCGTCAGTGTTGTCGACCAGCACTCGCTCCGCCTCATTGCCGGCACCACCCGGTGCACCCGACGACTTCATCTCAACATCCCCACATAGGGGCCAGAGGGGTGCCGCGACACGATCCCGGTCGTGCGGCTTATCGGGTCCCATTGTATTCACCACTGAGTTCCATTCGAGGTGCAGCATCGCGAGGACCGAAGGCGACAGCAACTGTTTCGCATCCTCACTCCAGAGCTCACGCTGCTGAGCACACACCCTCCGGACACACGCCTCAGCGTTGGCAGCCATGCTTTGGAACCTCGACAAGTCGACTTGCAGTCGTTCACGCGCCCCTGGCACCGCGTCCCGGTATATGCTGGCGTGACGCGCCAATGCCTGTTGCTCATGCGCAATATCCTTTTGCGTTTCTTGCCATCGCCGCTACTGGAGCGTGACAAATGAGCGCACGGCCAGCGCCAGTTTGGGAATCAGGCAGCTCAAGGCCTGTGCGCGCTGATCCTGCACACTCACCCGCTCCGTGGCCCATCGCTCGCACCATTGCTTGAGCCATTGGGTCCGGATACGACCAACAAGCTGCCCAATACCTTCCAGGCAGCGCTCATACTCAAGCCAGGCGACCGCTTGCTCAGAGGCGTGCTGCGCGGCGGCGACACGCTCGTCACATCGCACCCGCGCTGCCCACAGCGCTTGTTGTTCCGCGTTGGAACCCTTAACCAAATCCGACCATGCGCGGCCATGAGCGACGGCGTCGCTCATTTGCGGCTCCAAACGCCGCAAGAGCTGCGCTTGGTCTACCACGTGCGCTTACACCCATCGGTCCATGCGGTCCTGGACGTCCAGCGCGGCCTGTTCTTCGACCACGCAGTGTTCAACCTGCGTGGCGGCGGCAGTGTACGCGGCCGCCATTGTCTCGAGCCACGCCTACCAGGCATCATGGCATTGGCCCAGCAGCGCCTGTGTCTTGGTCTGTACGGTGGTACAGGCTTTGAGCGCGCGAATGCTGACCGCGCAGGCGTCCGAGCATGCCGTCACCGCGGTGGCCATGCGGTCGGCGTGGTCCAGCAGCGAGTCTCTGGTCGAGTTGACCGCGTGCGCCGACGCGACGGCCGTGTCGGCGCACTCATCATGGTCACGCAGCTGGGCCACCACTGGTCGAATGTGCTATCCACAGCCAAACAAAAATGCCCACTCACACAGACACGCAGCAGCAGCAGCAATAGCAGTGAGTCAAGGCTGTCGTCCATTCTATCCGGTTCAGAGGCCAACGCACCGTTTCCCTGCGAAGCCGTTGGTCCTCTGTCGTGCTCGGCAGGAGGTTCATTACAACACAGAGCCGTAACAGCGCGTCTGGTGGATCGTCCGTGACTATGGCGGTGGCGGTGGCTGTGGCTGGGGTGGTGGTTGTGATCGCCACCGCCCGTTGGAAGGCAGCCAAGGCAGCCACCACCTCCTCCAGCACAGCAGCATCCGTCGGATGCAGCGACAGACGTCGCTGCGCCACATCCGCCAACTGCCGAAGCTGGTGTTTATCTGCCTTATGGTTGTGCCCCTGGGTCGGACCTGCGTGGCGTGCATGCAGTAGCGCCTGCATGCTGCCCCACACGTCGTCCCGGGTCTGCACCACAATAGATGCTGGCTGCGTCATTCGGTTGATCGCTGACAAAACCACAACTGATTCGTTTTCAGTTGCCTTCTTTTTTTTTGTCGGTGAGACCTACAGACCGACGACACCCATGACGGAGATGACTCCAACGGCGGCGTCTTCA
>JAADWT010000564.1:0-17976 GCA_023336285.1 Pythium grandisporangium
AAAAGCCCCCCCCCCCCCCTCTTCAAGTCAGGCAGCCATATCGGAATTGGTCCTCCGTGCATTCGCGTGCTCGCCGCTGGTTGCTGGTTGCTTGCCATGAACGGCCTCGTGACCCCTCCACCGGCGCGGCATCAGCTCACGCAGTGGGCGCGCAACGCCGAGATCCTCGTGTACGTGGTGCCCGTGGGCGCCATCTCGCCCGAGCTCTTCGCGTCCTACCTGGCGCTGCTGACCGAGCATGCCGTGATCGCGCTGCGCTCGCTCTCGCGCCCCGGCGGCTACACGGCCGAGCTGTCCCCGTTCCGCAGCCTGGCCTGGCACGGCGACGGATGCCTGCGCCTGCGCTTCGTGGCCACGACCGACCGCGTGGACGCCGTGGACGGCGAGGACGCGCACGCCTGCCACCGCCCGCTGGCCGTGCTGGGGCTCTGCCACTGCCCCTCCACGCCGCGGGTGCCGGCTGCATACGCACAGTTCATGGCAGCCGTGGCGCGCTTTCCAGGTCTACTGGTGCAGCAGTGCTTCGCTTTTGAGCACGCCTTCGAGGACGCGCAGGCCATGGAAACGTGCGCCGCACTGCCGCACCTCGTCATGTTCCCTCGCCACCATGCGCTGGCTGGTGGCGGCTCCACCGTCTCGCTCCACCTGCAGGTCGTGCTGGACACACTCTGCGTCACCATCCTCATGTCGCTCGAGAGCGCTGTGCGCTCTGCGCTTCGCCAGCACAGTCACTCGTCGGTATTGGCATCGGCCTCGGCAGCCTCAGTGGGGGAGTCGGTGGCGTTGGCGGACAGCACCGCCTCCGCGCTGCTAGACACCAACGTGGAGCCGGCCGCACTCAATATGGCATCGCCAATGGATTTTTCGCCCACCTCCACCTTCACGGACAGGGCTGCGTCGGCACCAAGGACCGATGCGCGGACCCGCCAGCGACGCGTCGCCCGCCAGCGCAAGCTGTTTGGAGACTACGCTCTGCTCGTGAGCTGCGTACCGGATGCAATGGAGCACTACCTCGCAGCGATTGAATTGCTGCGCGAGGAAGAGCGGCGCAGCAATGGAGCGAGTGGGGACACGCTGTGGCTGGCAGCTGCGTTAGAGGCGTATGCCTTTTGTCTATGTGTGCAAGACAGCGACGGGGACAAGTTGGTGATCGAAGTGGTGGACAGGGCGTCCGAGGCCGTCGCACTGTATGCTCGCGCCGGCGTGTACGAGCTAGAGAGCATGCTGATCGAGCACGTGGGTTGGTATTATACGGCTGTGGCTGTGCGACAGACCCATGCGGCGCAAGCACCAACGGCAGCGACAGGTGTCGGTGGTGGTGTCGAGAAGGTGGAGGAGCTCATTTGGACAAAGCGTTTGCTGTGGGAACTTCTCGAACGTGGGCGGGACACTCGGTTGATGGATGCCGTGCGTGACACCCGGCGGACCAATTTCCTGATCCAGGCGGCACGGATGCTGGAGGCTGTTGGCCACCGTCGTCGAATGGCACTTTTCCTGCATGAAGCCGTCTCACTATTGATCCGGAAGCACCACCGTGCCACCGGTAACCTCCGGGATGCGACAGGAGGTGATATGGGCGGTCTGTCGCCCATCGCGATGGTGTTGTCGCCCCCTTCGTCGTCACCTGTGGGGCACGCGACTCAGCGCTCGAAGGATCTGCGCGCAGCATTACATCTTGAACAGGTCACGGCGTTCCGGTTGGGGATGGTGTCACACAATGACACTAGCGTTTCCTATTGGAACATGCAGCGCCCAGACTGGGGACGGTCACGAATCCGACGAAGGCGTCGGGGTGAGGACAAGACAGTGACGATGGCGGATACGGCAGCCGTGGTGGTGCCATGGCTTGTCTTGAGATTCCATGTGATACGACAGCTGCTTGTGTTGGCAAAGCTGCTCGCCGAGCCCGTAATGGTAGGAACATATTGCACGCATCTGTTGCATCTGCTCGCCTGGTTTGACGAGATGATTGAGACAGCTCGTCCATCAACCACTCCAACGACAGTGAGTCTAACTGCCGTTCAACTGCTCGACCAACCGCAAGCACCATTCTCGTGCCTCCCCCGCAGCAGTAGTTGTGATGGCGTGGATAGTAGTGGATCTAAAAGAGGCAGTGGCTCTGCTCTTCATGCGCAATCCGGAGTCTTTTTCGCTCCTCCCCCAACAATTGATATCAAGCCCAAATCAAACGGCAGCTTTTACTTCACGTCGTCTCCGTCCACGGCAGCATCATCTGCAGTGGCCGCTTGGTCGTCCACTCTTGCAAGTACACCTCGCTTACTCGCCACACCACGACAACAACTATCCGCTGCAGTAAATGCCATATCCACCAAGACCCACTTTTCCACGACGTCAACAAGCAGCGGGCACAGGGCTCGACGGGCGAGCGCCAGCGCCAGTGATATGGGGGATCCGTCAACGCTGCCTGGTTTTTCATCCGAACAAGGTACCAGTAGGCGAAGCGGAAGCGGAGGAAGCAATGGGGCAAATGAAAGTGCGCTTCTGTCGGTTGCATTGGGTATAGATAGCGATGAGCACGTTGTGGCTCCTCTGACTATAAACGTTGATCCGCTTGATACGGGAACACCGGCGGCGGAGATACAACCCGCGTGGGATTTGCGTTCACGCGATCAACTTCATAGCCTCCAGAAGCGATTGTTAAATGTTCTTGAGATGGAGTGCGCCATGCTGCGGCAGAGTGACCAGACAAAACTCGAGACATTTATTCAAGTGCACAAAATGCGCATTATATCTCGGAGGCGGCGAGGCGATTCTCCATTTCTAACCCGAGAGCGTGCACTGCAACGTTATTCCTGTGGTAGCGCGGGCCCCAACGACGAAGCGGAAGTGGAATCACCAGCATTTTTTTACAACCCCTTCGAGAAGAAAAACCTACCAAAAAAACGCAATACGGGAGGTCATGGTACTGTCGACGGTGGAAACTATGGTGCCGGCAGTGACGAGGATGAACACACGGATAGTAGTGACGATGAACAAACGATCGGAGATGGAAATATGCTACCAAGGATGAACGAGTATGAACGTGGGCATCCCGTACACGAGCGAATGGACGTCGCCGTCTCTTTATCAAACCCATTGGGCATATCTATTGAGCTCCAGCAGGTCAGTGTGTGGGCGACTGAGTTTCTTGAGTCTTCCAGTGGAGTGTCTGCGTCAGCCACGAGCACTACCTTAGCGATGCTGGAAACATACCCGAGTGCAATTGTGTTACCCCCATATACACGTCGCCGACGCGTCGTGCTCAGCTTACGTCCCCTGCAACGCGGGCGGTATACAATACGTGGCTGCTTTGTGAAGGTGGTGAATGTGAAGATGTGCTGTCGGTTGGACAAACCGGTGACATTTGATGTGGTGGATGCCCTTCCTCTTCTGGCAGCATCAGTGGCCGACTTGGGAGGTAGTCTGTCTGTGACAGATGGGATGAAGCTATCTGTTCCATTGACCGACAGTAGTAGCAGTGGTGACCATTCGGGAGAGAGCAGAGATATGCAACTGTGCATGTATGCCAGCGAGAAGAAACGATGTGTGCTTCATCTTCGGAATATCGGGCGGGAACCAATCCGTAGTCTTCGTATTCACGCAGAATTGCGCCGTCAAACCCATGCACCCGGGCGAACAGTGGATTCGTTGAAACCATTGCGGATGACATTATTCAGTAATTTGACGGTGGACTCTTCTCAAGAAAGACATCAAGTTGAAAGTGAAGAAGTAAGCGTGGTTTGCCATATTGACCGCTCAACAATCGAATCGTACCTACCTCTTGAACGAGGAGACCGCCTGGTTTTGCCGTTTGACATAGAACTTCATTCGTATGCGGGATTCTTGAGTGACAGCAGGAGGAAGGGCAGCCATAGCGAGGCTGTAATCCAGCATTTGCTGGATCGTGAGTGGCGTGATCACCTTGAATGGACACTGACGTACTCTTCCCACAGCGAAAATGATATGGAAGAGCTGTGCTTGAATAGCAAGCATCTAGCCTCCGTGGACTTGCAAGTGGAGCAAGATACCCCACTTCCGGCGTCAGTATTTTTCCGTGATTCGTTTCTGGGAGTGAAGCTAGTCTCTTTACCCTCCTTGGTGCTTACTTCGGTCGATGTGCTACCGAGTGGTGCAGAGTATTCTGCGACACTGGTGTCCGGCGGAAATTTTAGTGGACATCCAGTTACGTGTATTCTGGACAACAGTCATTGTGTTGTGGTGATCGAGGTCACAAATCCAACGGAAACAGCTTTCTGGATTCGCATGCGCCTGGCCAGCAACCCGGACGTGGATATGGTCGTGAATGAGCCTGACAAATTGATTGAAGCACACACTGGTTTGGAGCGGAATGAATGGGATTTAGAAATTGGTCGACAGTGTGCACGGCGGTTAGCTATTGTTGTCCCTCGGATAGCATGCACGCACGAGGATAGATGTGACGGCGTTTGTGATTATGGGGTTGTCGCGACACCTGTACAACTTGCTGGACGTTTGAATGGACTGATTGATATTCGCTGGGCTACCCACTTCGGGACTGCAGGTCGCCTGCCAGTACATCCACACATATGGACAGAGAAGCAAAGCGAATGGATTGGACGACAGTTAGCCCAGTCTCCTCTCAAGATTGAGATTTCTGGTGTAGACCGATCGCCTTCCGTGAATGAAGACATTGCTGACTCAAGAGGTTTATCAGGACATGAGACGACTCAACAATATTGGACTGGGCAGCCATTTTGCTTTTACCAGGGTGCCCGCCGCCACGATCCACCTCGAATTATTCGTGCCCAGTTATTTGAACCGCTGGAACTGATCGTGAGAGTTAGTTTACTACGAGAATCGACACATTCAACGATGGAGTCGGTAGTGATAAAGGACACTAGGAGTGACATTATGCACACAAGCGCGAACGGGGGTCACAAAGAAGTGGAGGTTGGAGTAATATTCGGTCGCAGTGGGGACCCACTTGACGAGAATGCGATGGGTTCGAGTACACCGAAGGATGTACTCGTTTCTGGAACGCTTCAGAAAACGATGTTACTCACCACCAGAGAACACGACGCGACTACCAAGCTTCCAGTCCGATGTCTATTCCTTTCAGAGGGTTGTTTCCTCGCCACCGTGCGAGTGCGAGGTACTCGGGGAGGTGACATATGGAGCCACTCTCCACTGATTATCAAGGTTGATTCATGAGGCAGGAAAGGGTGACCAGCAAAGACACTGTACACGAGTCTTGATTGCAACATGCTGTCTCGCTATTTTTAATGTGAATGAGAGCAGTTCAGGTGGCGAGTCGCGCGGACACAGCTACTGAAGACGCCACGATAGTGAAAGGGCCGCCCAAGCAGTTGGGGGGATAGATTGTAGACGAGGGAGGCCAGCAGAATGCTGGGTGATTACTTCCAAGTACGCCGGCTTCTATGGGATGATATTCATGTGGATATTCGACCATCCGAAGCCGACGAATTACGACACGCAATTGGCAGCCAGTTAATCGATGACAATGAGGTGAAGTGCTTTGCTGCAGTAACGAAGCGATAGACTGCGATATGAATACGAAACGATACAGGGAGTTGCGAAGGGTGATTTGTGGGATCTTTGCTGAATTCAGCAACGCACATTCATGCCCACAGATTTTTCTGGTGCTCGATCTCGATCGCTGCGTTTGCAGTGTTTAATCATGGTTACTTTGACGCTTGAACTCTGTAGAATTTACGCCAAGAGCTGAGTGTGCTGGTCGACATTTTGTCGGAGTTCCAGCAGCAGAATGACGATATTCGCGTGCGTACAACGTCCACAGCGTTTTTAGGGGATTTTGTGGAGCGTTCTTTTTCCGTGAATTGTGATATGATGCGCGTGTCACCGCAGACTTGCGGAATTGATCCATGCTTGTGGGCAATATTTGGCTCATATACTCTTACGCTTCTAGGACGCAATGATGAAACGGAACGAGCACACACTGGAGCCGCCTGGTCGGGCATTACTCGTGGAAAAGCTGAAGTTGTTGGCCCACGATTTAGATGTGGACCGTGGTGCCCTACCATCTCCGAAAGAGCAGGAATTGCTGAAGTATGTCTTGTCGTCTCATTCTGGACGCGGTGTGGATGAGAGTATCGATTTCAGTAGTGGTGGAGATGCGCACCAGTACACGCACCAAGCGTCGGGTAGAATAACCCCTCGTGACGACAGCAACGGCAGTGCGGTGTTTCTCCGTCCAGGAACGAGCAGTGGTGTGAAGCGACCGGGAACAGCGGCGAGTAGCCAACGACCTGAATCTAGAGGTTCAACAATGTCTATGTCATCAGTATCGGCGATTCTGGAGTCCCCCACGGTATGTACACCCTGCCAAGTGGTTATCCAGACTAATGAAATCGTATTTCTTTATTACAGATAACTTAGTGACTTGAATGAATTGTAATGATGTGCTCTCAGCTGCGACAACATTTGAACGTTGACGAAATCGATTCGATTAAAGAAAGCGTGCGCAACGCGCTTGAGGACGAAAAACTCCAGCTACTTGAGGATATCGAGTTTATTCAGGTATACTAGCCGCAAATGCGTGAGAAAGTATATGTTCAGCCCTACTGATTTGGAATGGAGCCGCGTTCATTAGGGCTGTATAGACATGGAACAAGATTTACTAGACGACGATAGGCGTAAAGCGTCAGCTGCTCGGCCACCTCCATCCCTCCAAGAACTCCACGACTTCCGAAAAACACTCGAGAAATCCCTTACAGATCAGGTTTGCTTCGATAGATCCTTTAATCCATGTTGGCGTTGTTCATAGCAAACTAATACTTGTGCATCAGGATGAATTAGAGCGAGTCGAGACTATCTTCAGCAGAACCCAGATCAAGACACAAGGGGAATGTTCTTCAGCTGGGCCTAGTATTGTAGGGCGACGAGCAACCAAACCGTACGCTTCAGTGCTTCCTTATTCTATCATACCAACCATCCTTCACTAACTTATGTTTGCTTTCATTGCGTTGCTCGCGATCAACGTACCAAACTAGCTTGCATCCTATGACAGCCACCGTGCTACCAATGACACAGGTCCCACGCCCACCACCACGCGATACGGATCACGATAAGTATGAACCTTTACAAGCGTGTAGAACCACTACAAGTGTGAGTAGGTCCTCCACCAAGGTGCTGAAGATTCGCCACGCGATCCAAGAGGTTCGAGACGAACCGTTTTTAACCTGATCAACTAGGTTCCCCTCATTACGAATGTGTGCCCATGTGTGCGTTTGTGTGTGTACGTGGTGTTTATTTGCGCTTCATTCCTATCTCATTGTCTAATGATCTATCCCCACCCCACTGGAGCAGCTCTGCTGCATCGCAGTATAATCTTGGATTAATCGTCAGACACGGAATGAAGTGCAATCTCGGTGAATTCTGGATGTGGAGGAGCTTGGCCACTGCGTTTGGCAGAGCTAGTGACAGCAGTCAGATTTCGCGGTGACGTTGACGATGGCGACGACGAGAGGGCAAGCGAAAGTCTTGCGTGACGTTCAATGAGGGCGTCTGGGTGCTGATGACAGTCATCAAATACCTGTTTCATAACAAGCGGTACTTCTTGTGAACTTGTCTGTAGCTCGTGCATCAGCTCCATTGTGAGTGCCACAAAAAGCTGGAAATATCCACCGCCAATTCCAGCACACCACACGTACAATTTCAAACTCGAAATCAGGTCAGTCGGTCTGAATCCAAGCCACCACGAGGGCCAGCCAGGGATTTTCTATTCATCTACTACGTACCGAGTTCATCCCGACAAAGACACTGCTATGTTTGTTGCACTCACGATAGAGCACTCCACTGCGCAGATTCGTAAGGCAGTGCAGAGTTACGTTGATGAGAACACACGCCATAGGGAAGTGACGCACTGGGTGTTGCGCCAGCGTGAAGAATCGCTGCGTGAGTTCTGCATGAGAGTCCACTAGGTGAAGCATCTGCAATAAAGATAACATGCCACAACCACGAAGATCTGTGGATGGGTCGGTGCCCTGGAAGCCGATGCGTTCCCAGTGTGGCCCGATGAGCGACACATCGCGTTGCGTTTTGGTGATCTTGCGGTACAAGGTCTGCAAGATGCTTACACTAACCGAGTCGGTGGGATTGAATGGCGTGGCTGCAATACAGAACACACGGTCGCGTTGCTCGATGGCACCGGAAAACGTTAATCGTGGTAGACGGAACAGGCAGCTGAGACAAGAGCGGGATTTCGCAAACGATTCCGTGACGATTTGGGGGCGGTGTTGCATCACATCTTCGCTCTCCATGAAGTGACGAAGCGCGTCAGTGTACCCGATTTTGGAAATGGAACTTCCTGTCGGCGATACGACAGGGGTAATTGCCTCGCGGGGTGATTGCATTTCATTCGGACTGGACGGCATGACGGAGGTTGCTTCTAGCAACTGCGGAGACGACATTTTGCGCAAGAGGTGGACTTCCTTCCATTCGCCACCAACGTCACCGTCTTCACCACCGGCACTTGCAGATATATATCGGATTCCATCTTCTCCATTTTCATCCTCGGTGTCCTCATCTGGATTTGTCGCCCCACCGTCAGCGCCACTTTGATCTTCCTCCTCTTCTTCTTCAATGGCTTGGTTAATTACGGTCGGCTTCCCCGCTTTGGCAGTAGGTATAGCGTTGCTTCCAGCAGTGCACGGTGCACTGCTGTTTGGCTTGCACCCCGTGGCGCCATCGTCTTGATCCAGCATGCGAACTTCTTGGTCCCCAAGCCCGCGCTTGTAAATGCTGTGCAGTTCTTTGAGCGTTATGGCATTCTCGTCGGTCCTGATCTCTGACCCCGCATGTGCTATGTTCCGTCTGGTAGCTTCCGCATCTCCTGCCGCTTCCGCCGCGAGTCGCTGCCGCTCTTCATCAGTGGCTCGTTTCACTTCTTCGAGCACGTCATCTTCCGACTGTACGCTGCTCTGCACCTTCTCGAGAAGTTGGCTGATTCGCCTCGTGGGTGAATTGCTCTTATCGCCTCCTCCCTCAAGAATTGAACCAAACTCATCCTCATCCTCATCATCGTTCGTGTCATTCTCCACCTCACTTCCAACAGAATCCACGATTTGCTCGCTTGCCTCTGTCACACTTGCTGCTTCCGCTTTTTTTGACCGGCGCTTCCCCTGGACGGAGTAGGACAGGTCACTGTCCAACGTCAGCTCTTGCTCAAACTCGTGGAAGTTTGACTCACTCGACATGGTATATGCTTCGGTTCCGTTGTTACGAGTGATGTCGGAACTCTTACGCATACTGCGGTAACCAATCCCAAACACAGCTTCACTGGAGTCAGTGGAAACCACCGCTGGCATGTCCTTGGCGGTGACGCCTAGAGGTGGCGAAGGCACCACTGCGTGTGCGACGCGAAGCTCGTCAGATCCGAACGCCATAGCGATCTCATTAAGGTCTTGTTTCTTGGATCCACTGTCGGTTGCCATTGCACCTATGTGCTTGGCGCTGCTATTGAGCACATCTAACAAAGGATTCTCCTCCGGTGGTATCTCTGCGGTAGCGGTAGCGTTTTGTTTCGCAGTTTCGCGTAGCTTTTCAGCTGTACCGATCTGCTCAGCAACTGCAAGATCAATCTCCAGTTCGTCGTCGTCATCATCGTCATCGCAACCGAGCCTGAGCGGCGTCGTGGGTCGTGGTGCTTCTCCATTTTCACGGTCCTCGTCCTCGTCCTCCTCAGAATCGTCGCCAACACCATCAACAGCGTACATGCAGCCGGTGATCGTGGGCTGTGCTGAGATTACAGCAGGGGAGGGTGGCGGCATCGCGGGTGTTGAACCATCTACTTCTTCATCGCCAGGTTTCGACACCGTCTGCCACGCCTCATCGTCATCACTAGTCACTCCTTCACCATTGCCAGAAGTCGACGGTGGCGCCATGGAATCGTTATCAAGGTCATCGTCTTCATTGGCACGAGTAGTTACCCCATCTGAGGGCAGCTGCGTGGGGATATCAACTACCGATGCAGAACCTTTCACTTCGACAAAAGGAGCAGAAATATCATGATCGAGATCCTCGTGGTCTTCTCCGCCCTCCTCGAATCGTTCTCGATCGCCGGTATTCTCGTCGTGCCCTCCGTTCTCATCGTCTCCGACCATTTCATTCGAATCGTTCTCGATCGCCTCTTCAGTTGGCGGTGGTGGGACAGCATCTTCAATCACACTTTCATTCTCTGCGCACATCAACGTAGCTACATTTATCTTGTTCCATGCTTCACCACTACCTTCGTCCGTCAGCGCTATATCCGCGTTGTCTTCACTCTCGTGGCCATCTACTATCATTGGATCCTTCTGCTGCCCGTCGATTGGATCGGCCATATCAAGTTCTGTGTATTCAACACGGTCACTCACTACGGATACAAGATAAAACGCACGCAAAGGAATGAGTTCTGGTAATGTAGCCATCTCGAATTGACCGTACGGAGACAACTGCAAACATTTGCAGGAGGAAGACAGACCTGGCTCACCACTATCATCCGCTGCACCACCTGATTCATCAGTCTCAGCTCCTGTATCCAGCAAGTAAGTAGTATTGCAGATTTGTGCATTCCAGCAGCCGCATCAGCTTTTTCTTGCGATTGCCCACCTACTATCGAGACCAATAGTACCTGCCACTCACCTGGCAGGTCGGGCTCGCGTGTCAAATCATCCGCATCAGCTACCTCCTCCTCTCTGACCGCCAACTCGTCCACCTTCGACATCAGTTGCCTTCACTCACAGCGTCGATTGCTGTACTGCTGTTCCCACTGCTGTCGCTCCTCAACTTACGTAATGAGCCAGCAATTGTAGATGCTTTCTGCATCGTTGGCAGCAGCCTGATGTGACAACCATCGCATACTGGTGGTTTGCTTTGAGCTAGGGACCCCAAGAATAGCAAGACGTCATTTTCAAGTCAGCAACTCCATCCGGATCAGATGCCCAGCCCAGCTCCAAGAATACACAGGACGCTGGACGACAGGCCATTGCATTGACTACTTCGCCACCTTTGAATTAGCGCATGATAGCTCCGTCTGAGGTTCACACGCAACGATATCTATTACCGGCAGTCGACGGTATCCGACGTACGGTAGGTCACATAGATCCAGCTGTGGATACAACTGGACCGCATGAAAGATAGGTGATGCCATAGACCACACACTATAGGCTCGACACTCTCAGAAAACAGATGAGCAACCAGCGCAACGGCTGCCCGTTTCGACGAGTTTCTAGAGGATAATTGATTTCCGATCGCCGTGCTCTCGTCTCTATGAGGTAGGAAGGGTGACGTGGTAAGCGAGATCGTCCGGCATATTGTTAATCATTGAGAGTGCCAGTTGCGCAGCATCTTGCATGGAATCGTCGTCCAACATCAACCCCACCAAGTCGACCTGATCGAGTCTATTTGGCGCCAGCAGCACCAACCCACAGCGAGCGCCGGCCACTTGGTGGGGCTCATGTACGAGATCGTCTGTGAGTGAGTGGACCGTGGTTCGTAGGGGCTATTGAATGCCTCCAACAACACAGGCACACGAGCCGGGTTCTGCGCATTCGCCGCCGCCACAATTGCGTTAGCTTGTCCAGCCCCAGCTCAACACGAAGCCCAGGTCGTTGCCGTCGATTTGGGTGGAGGATAGATCTACGTTGTACAGTGTGCATTATGATGGTTGTGAAGGACGTCGCGCAGCCGCTCGTCGAACGAGCCCAACTGCAGCGCATGTGAAGACGGATCGGGGGCTTCGCTGGCTTACCCCCCTACTCTGTTGTATTACGCTTGTCCTTCTTGCGTCCTTTCGCGACGATCTACGATCGGATTGGATAATAAGTTGCGCAAAATTCAGCCAATCCGATCTGCGGATGGTGGCGCATGGTGATCAAGAGCTCTTCCTCGGTCTCATGTTACTCTACCGCACGCGCAAGTGCTGGTAGGTATTGCTCGGCTCACGAGCCGGCTCGCCATGACCACCGCCACGAAGGAGGTGGCCCTCGTGGTCAGCTACTTTGCACGCTTCGCCGGCACCGCGTACTGCCTGCTGCAGGCCGTGGACGCCATCAAGTGCGTGGGGCCGTCCATGCTGCCAACGCTCAACCGCGACGGCGACATCGTGCTCGTGGACAAGCTGTCGCCGCGCTTCCACGCCTTCGAGCGCGGGGAGGTGGTCATCGCCAAGTCGGTATCTAACGCGCGCCGAACCGTGTGCAAACGCATCATCGCCAAGGAAGGAGACACGGTGTGCGTACGCCCCCGCTATTCGTCGTCCGAAGTGGAATTCCACAAGGTATGGGATGCACGATGAACTTGGATAGTAAGCGTATCCGTTGTGTAGTATGGAGTAGATTCTGGATGATGATTGCCACAACAATTTTGCATGCTAATGCATCT
The DNA here is from genome assembly GCA_023336285.1 of Pythium grandisporangium. NCBI lineage: Eukaryota > Oomycota > Peronosporomycetes > Pythiales > Pythiaceae > Pythium > Pythium grandisporangium. Next base: position 12,382 of record JAADWT010000564.1, read on the forward strand.
ATTGCATTTTGCACGATGGCAAATTAGGTTCCGAGAGGCCACGTGTGGCTGGAGGGTGACAACAAGCACGACTCGCATGATTCAAGATACTATGGGCCAGTGCCCTACGCGCTTCTCCAGGGGCGCGTGATCATGCGGGTACGTACTGGTCTGGGGTTGCATCCCCTGTCGTGCTATCTATATGTATGTGTGCTCTGCTCGATTACGCATTTGGCGGGTTCTAACTAGCAGTCCCTTGTGCTTACTGGCATGGCCTCCTTCCTACGCGCCCAGATATGGCCACTTACACAGCTCGCATTGATTAAGACGCAGCCTGCAACACGCGCATTTCAGGAGCGCTCTGCAGCTCCCCCCTCCTTGTAGCCTCCGGGGCAAAGACTGAGGGAGAGCTCATGCACTCCGTTCTCGTTCCTTCTAGAGCATATACTTCAGAAATGAAACACACACACGAATACATATCCATGGACTCTGCTCAATACGTAGCTTTCGACGGGATAACACTGAGAGTCCCGCAGGCACGGCACGGCGCGGCGCCATGGCTGTCTTATCAGCAGCAATCGTAATGCATGTCATTGTGACGCATGGGTCTTCTATTCGGCATTAGGAGCACGCTGTTTCCAATAAATTGTCATAGTCGATATTTGAACAATGGTCAATGACATGCAGAACTACCGATTTACGGTCGCGTGCCCAGCATCCTGAATATTTACTTGCTTCTAGGTATTTTACATAATTCCTAATTTTAAGTACGCTGCTCGCAAACTGATTAACTGTAAAATAAGTTTGCGTTTATAAAATTACTTTAGTAGAGTACATTCCACTACGATGTGGTGTTTGTCATAAAATACACTGTCAAATCGAATTATTCCGCTTGCGTCATGATCACGACTTGTCCAAGTTGTGAGCTTCGGGGTGAGATCGACGTCAAAAACAAAATCGATGCATTGGCAATGGTGACCGCCAATCCGTCCACGGCGCACGCACTGGCGCGCAATGCGGTGCTAATCGTGGGCTGGGCGTTCACACTCAAACACAATGCGCTGGACTTTATGTATGGCATCGGACCGTCCATGGAGCCGGTGGTTCCCAGCGGCTCGGTGTCGGTGATTGATCGACTCTCGCCGCGTTGGCGTGCATACGAACGCGGCGACGTGGTGCTCATCCACTCGCCAACCAGGAGCGATGGTTCGTTCGTGATCAAGCGTATCTTGGCACTGGTATGTCGCATGGTTAGAAAACGACCATGTAGTGTGGGTATGTAGTGCTGATACAGCGTGGGAATGTAGCTGATGCTTGATGCTGTACTGGTGGTGTTGGTGATTGGCACATGCGCACAAAGGAAGGAGACACGGTAGAACTGCAACCACGCTTCGACCAGTCGCGAGCAGAGCGCATCGTGATTCCACGTGGGCACGTGTGGGTGGAGGGTGACAACGCCACCATGTCGGTCGACTCGAGGCACATTGGCACCGTGCCTGCCGCGCTTGTCGATGGTCGCGTGCGAGCAATTGTGCGTCCCTTGTTATTGTTGACTGGTTGGCCGTGCAAATCCTCCCCAATGACTTCACCCCCCCCCCCTCCTTCTCGCGCTGATGACTCCTATTTCCGCGGTGCATGCGTGGTTGATCTGGTTTACGTGTCGTGTTCACAGGCATACCCATTCCATCGGGCTGGCCTGATTCGATAACCAGACTGCTGAGATTGGCACCATGATGCACAGGGAACCTTGCACAACTTGACCATTAAAACCATGCTTGTAAATCAAAACGCGGTATTGCCACATGCAGTTATTTTATTCTCTATCGCTGTTTGACCACTTGTTCCTTGCTGTTTGGTGGGTCAGGCCGCACGCTTGGTGCCGCAGTTGGAGCAAAACTTGGCGTTGGGCGGGGTGAAGATGGTGCCGCAGCTCGCGCACCTCGAGGTGTCGCTAGTAGTATTATCAGAAGTATCGTCATTTCCTCCCACTGCGCTGCTCTCTTTGGCTTGCTGCTTGGCCTCATACACGGAGTGGTAATAGTCCATGCGCTCGAGTTCATCGCGCCCTTCGGTGAGCAGGCTACGAATGCGGGACTCGTCTCGGAGGTGCATGTCATCGCGGAACCGGTCCCGCACATAGATCTTCATGATCTGGCGCTGCTCCCACGCGGGGCATCGCCGTGCCGAGCGTAGACACGCCGTGTACAGGTGCAGCACGTCGCGACGCAGCACAGCGCGGGCTTGGCTGCTGGTCATTCTCCCAGTGCAGACGTCAGAGCGCTTCCACCAATTGACAGGGAATGTGAACCACATCAAAACGCGAATATACCGATTTGTTTACCGGTATTCCGACGGTTCGAGCCCGTCGCCAGCCAGAAGTCTGTGAGCGGCGGAGGACTCGGACCCCCTCACCTCAATCGCCCAAGCAAGTTTACGAGGGAGCATTAGCATGAGTGCACGCAGCATGAGCCACGCGCTTCGCGGTGGCGCCGGCCTGAGCACGCGCCGCGCCGCGCAGATGACACGCGCCGGCGCCAGTGACTTCCACCGCCCACCGCCGCCGCCGTTCGCGCGCCTGCCGCCGGCCACGCAGCCGCTGCACGAGCACTCGGAGCTCGTCTGGAACGACGGCGTGGCGCCCGAGACGTTGATCGACTTTGACGCGCCCCACGTGCCCAAGTACCGCGCGCTCAAGCACTTGGGCTACGCGCTTGGCGGACTGGCCACGCTCATGGGCGTCGTCACGCTGTACAACCCCAACTCGCTGCGCAAGGCGGTACGTCTTGAGACCCAGACCACGCGCTGGCTGACTGGCGGTGGTTCTTGTCTGCGGCCCACCCACTAGACCTGTATGAAATCGATCGCCATGGTACTGATTTGCCCTGTATATGTGTGATAATGATGACTATGCGAAAAATCAGGCCAAGCGTGGCAACCACCTGCCCGATTTGTCGTGGGAACTCGGTCGCGCCGATGAACCCGAGGGCGAGATGGACGAATAAATGGAAGCGATCATTCCCGCGAATGCTGTATCCATCGACCATGCGAGACGTATTGTTGTCGAGAGTGTAGGGAATACGATGCGAAGCCAAGCTGATGAGAGTAACAGAGAGAGAGAGAGACAAAGGGAGGAAGCGCTTATGAACACGGGATCGATCCAAACCAATTGCGTAATTGTGGCATGTACAACCTCGAACGCTCTTTTGGTCAAAACATCGGCAAAAGCTCAAATCCATGCGATCTACTGGGGCGTGGTGGTCGGCGCTGCTGGATCGGACGTACGCTTGGTCATGATACTGTCGATGATGCCAAAATCCACGGCCCCAGGTGGGTCTAGGAACATGTCACGGTCCATAGCTCGCTCAATCACGTCCAGTGGCTTGCCAGTGTGGTCTGCCAGGATCCCATTCAGTCTGTGCTCCATATTCAGCAGCAGCAGGGGTAAGTACAGTCAGTAGAGCCACTATACCGTCATTTAGCACCACGGCCCTCCCCTCCATCAACTACGATCACTTACCGAGCACGCAGCTTGATGATCTCTTCCGCATGGATGGCAATGTCGCTGGCCATGCCCTGCGTACCGCCTGACGGTTGATGGATCATGATCTGTCGCGAGAAAGACCAGGACACAGTCACGGTTTAGGCTGCACGACCACTAGCAACTAAAATCCTACAACAATGGCTGAGCATTGATACACCTACACGAGCATTAGGAAGCGCCGCGCGCCCTCCGGGGGCACCGCCAGCAAGAAGGAGCGCGCCCATGGAGGCGGCCTGCCCCATGCAGAGCGTGTTCACGCGCGGCCGGATGTACTGCATCGTGTCGTAGATGGCGAGGCCCGAGGTCACAATGCCACCAGGACTGTTGATATACATGGTGATATCCTTCTCGGGGTGCTCGGCCTCGAGAAACAGCAGCTGTGCCGTCACGAGCGATGCCATGTTGTCATCCACAGAGCCGTGCACAAACACGATGCGCTCCTTGAGCATGCGAGAGTAGATGTCAAACACGCGCTCGCCACGCGCCGACTGCTCCAGCACCATGGGTACCAACGCGTTCGTGAAGGAGTGGAGACCGCGCCGCGTTGCCCCTCGGCGCAGCATCGAGAGCGCCGCCATCGTACACGCGATCACTAGAAGATGGAAGCCGCCGTCTCGGCGTTCGGTCGATAATAATGGAGGAGCCCGATCCAGGATTTTTCTGAAAAGCTCCCTCTTTAAATCGATATCGATGTGCGCAATTGCGGGGACAATGGGCCGATAGATGGCGATCCGACCGGTGACAGGGGCGTACACTAAGAAAGAGGACGCAACACTTGCAAAAACTATCTTGACAGTGGCTTGGAATATGGGCAGGGAACGTGTAAGCATTGCAGCGCAATCACGGGGTCCATGCGCTTGCTGGCGACGTCAAGATCTTGCCATTGCGAGTATTGCGGTATTCTCTTTTTCTGGAAAATGAAATACACTTCGTAGATAGCGAGCGACACGGCTGTCACTGGGCACTCCCACCGACATGCATTTGAAACGCACCGAACATTTTATTCCTGAGGAGCTGAGTGGACACGCTTTTGCTCTTGGTAGTATTTACCAGACACTACGTAAATGGATGATTACATTCTTCGCTCGCCTCACCTAGGAACGCTTTCAATCTGTCAACAAAGCACAGCCAGCGCACCAATCGAACACAAAGAGCTAAGCAACATTGCCCATAGCAAGCTGCAAGCCGACAACAGAAGTTGCGTAGCGGTAATTCTAGTTGTCAAAATCAATTTATACGCAGGAGCGCACCTCGTCTAACGCTTTGTACATGAAATTGGAGAACGTTGGGTCCAGTAGCGCTTTCTCCAGCGCCTTCATACGATCGCCCGCTCCATCGACCTGCCAAACCCAATTGACTGTCAGTATTAACTTCTACTACGCACGTGGATCATCTTCCCGTGGCATTTCGGGCATAGAAACACATACACAGGAGAGTTCTCGAGCTTACCTGCTTGGCAAGTTCCTGGACGGCCGGATTTACGAGGTGTTGGCTGACAAAGCGCGACTCCTTCAAGCGCTTGAGCTGGTTGGCAGACAAGAGCTGCGACTCGGGCACCCCCTCATCTGCATCCTCCTGTTCCTGCGCGTGGCTCGCCCGGCGCTGCGGTGCGGCGGAGCTGGGTTCCGTGGCCGACCGAGATGGATCGTCACCGGCGACGGCGGCGCAGGGCGTCTCCTTGTGGATCTTGTAGCAGGCCATGCTGCAGTACGGCACGCGGCACGTGGGGCACTTGTACTTGGACTCCTGCGTCGCGCATACCTGACACAGCCGTGCCATCGTGGCGCAATGCGGTAAATGCGAGGAAGGTGGTTGGTGACGCTTGACAGATCAACCGAAAAGCTCGTGTCTCCAGTGATTGATTGCCAAGCGCTGGACCAGAGCCTGGTCCAGCAGGTCCAGTATTCAGGGCATCTCCAGTGGAGTCACCCTGAATACTCGACGCAAGACAACGGCGTTCGTTCGTTCCATCAATCGAGGGCAGCAGCCCTATCCCCGCCGTCTTGATTATCTTCCAATCTTTGTGTGGCGCCACACCACAAACGCTTCGCTCGCCTGGGGGGGGGGGGGGGGGG
>JAADWT010000565.1:0-17949 GCA_023336285.1 Pythium grandisporangium
ATTATTTGTAACGTTGCCCGTTCTCTTCCGGTACAACCTCTCCGGTACAACCTCCCCAGTGCTTATTAATACTCCATGAGGTGTAAATCTTTCCATCACGGTACTTGCTGCGAAGAAGCGAAGATCGCAGAGTCATCGTCATCGTCAGCATCAGTTGAAGAAGCGCAGAAAAGCAAAACCACAAGTAAAAGACAGCGGCATCTTCCGACTACGCGACTCGTCAGTGCAAGGCGAGCGAGAAAGATGCTGCCAGCAGAGGGGAAGCCACTTCTCTATGAAGAGCTGGGCACCGCAGATACCGGCGCATCCGCCAGTGAGACGACATCCACGCTGAGCCGCAGCGCCAGCGCCAGTGCCAGCACCCGCGCGGGTTCCCCACAGTCTGCCCGCATTATGATTGACCGCTCGTGGAGTGACCCAGGCTCTGGCAGCGAACATGCGTACACGGATTTTACATCTCTGTCACGCAACGAGAAGAGCGATGGCGATGGAAGGGATACAGCCACTCGATCGACGAAGAATGCACTCGGCACCATCAGTGTGAGTCCATGTGGAAGCGATTGTGTGTGTGTGCAAGGGGGAGAAGTGGAAGGAATGAGTTTGATATGGTTGCTGGTGAATTTTTGTTATCTTATTTAATACTCGTGATGCACAGGGGGTGTATGTGCCGTGTCTACTGAATATCATTGGAGTGATCCTGTTCCTGCGCCTCGGCTGGGGCGTCGGACAGGCCGGGGTCGAGGGCATACTGTTCATTTTTTTCATGGCGGAACTGCAGGCTACGCTGACTGTGCTCTCTATGAGCACGATTGCTAGTAATGGAGCCATGAAGGGTGGTGGCTCGTACTTCCTTATCAGTCGTTCACTTGGCCCCGAGGTTGGTGGCGCCATTGGCTTGCAATTCTACTTCCTCTACGCCGTTGGTGTGTCGATGTACCTGGTCGGGTTTGCTGAGGAGGCACAGCATACATGGTTCCCGAATCCAAGCCTGAGTGCTCGCTGGGTCGTCGTCATCATTGCCACCGTTGCTCTTCTCGCTATTCTCGCGATCGCCCTGATCGGTGCAAACGCGTTCGCTAAAGTGAACCGATATCTGTTCGTACTCCAGTTTGCATGTGTGGTGATTGGCGCATTCTTCATCTATGTGCTGAGCCCGCATGCGTTGGAGAATGGCGGTGAATTTAGCGGGTGGAGTGTGGAGAACATCAAAGCCAACTTTAAGCCCCACTTTACTAGCGAGCACGGCGTGTGTGGTGACAATGTTGTGTGCACACTAGCTGGCGTTTATGGTACGAACTCCATGCTGCGTTGGCCAATTTGGGAACTTGCACTGGCCGAGCGTCTGGAATTTGTTGTATGCTCACTTATTTGCCTCTGTATTCCCCAATGCATGACTCTGTCCAGCTATTGTGTTTCCCTTGGCTACGGGCTTTATGGAAGGCTTGAATTTGTCTGGAGATTTAAAAGATGCTGGTGAGTTACTTTAGTTGTGCAGTTGGGTCGTTGATGAGGTAGGATATTTGGATCGCGTATTCATTTATTCGTATGTTCCAGGTCGGAGTATTCCAGTTGGTACCATGTCTGCTGTTGGCACATCGTGTGTGGTGTACATCTTCTTGATCTTCACATTTGCTGGTGCATTCCCCGGATCCACGCTACGGACCAATTTCACGTTCTTCCAAGAAGTTTCGTCGTATCCAGTCATCGTGATCACCGGAATTCTTGTGTCCTGTTTCTCGTCTGCGCTGGGTTCTTTATTTGGCGCGTCGCGAATTCTTCAAGCAATCGCCCGTGACGATTTGTTTCCATTGCTGAAGGTGATGGGACAGGGAACTGCTGATGGGGATGAACCGAGGAACGGAGTTTTATTCACTGCACTGCTGACTCAAGTTTTCATCTGCATCGGCGATTTGGATGTTATTGCACCAATTTGCACGTCCTTTTTCTGCCTTGCTTACGCGAGTGTCAATTTTACGTGTTTTCTGCTCCAAGTCACCGGTGTTCCCAACTTTCGGCCTACCTTCCGGTACCATTCATGGCATCTCTCGCTGCTTGGCACTGTGCTCAACATCGGTGTCATGATCTACCTGAATGCTTTGTATGCTGTCATTTCGCTGCTCGTGCTTGCCGGGCTTTTCTTATATCTTTACCTGACGGTCTCGCCGAAGAATTGGGGTGACATTAGCCAAGCGCTCATTTATCATCAAGTGCGCAAGTACCTACTTCGCTTGGATACACGCAAGGCGCACTCCAAATTCTGGCGGCCGTCGATTCTATTGCTAACAAATGATATCAAGTGCTCGGAAGTGAAGCTATGCCACAGTCTGAAGAAGGGTGGGTTGTATGTGATCGGCAATGTCATCACTGGAGAGTTTAGCTTCGGCGCTCACAAACGGTGCGAAGATACTCACAACCATTGGCTCAGCTATATATTTGATTCTCGGATAAAAGCGATTCCTCAGGTATGACTGTGTATGGATATACTTACACTTTCGCATTTCCCAACAGCGTATGCCCCCTGTTCCAGTCGGCACTAACTTTTAAATTTGTTGCGTCCGTTTATATGAAGGTTGTGGTTGGAACATATTCGAGAGAAGGATACCGCATGCTGATGCAGACATCAGGCCTCGGTGGAATGCAGGTCAACACAGTTGTCATTCCTTGGACCTCGGTGAGTTTTCCTGAGATTTATTCCTCACTGTTTTACCGTCTCAATTACCATATACATTGATGCATTGCTCACGTTTGCTTAATTTACTGTGCCTTTGGGTACTGCAGCATTGGGATACCTCCGGCTCGCTCGATCGACGACAGAACAATGTTTTGGACGTGTATAGCGCTATCGATTTCGTTGGTCTACTGGCTGACGGTGTTGTTATCAAGAACAATATCGTACTGACAAGACATGCTGATAGACTCGATCCGAGGCTACTTGCAAGGAAATCGAAATCCTCTGTAATCAAGGAAGTGTTGACAGAAACTTCGCCGCGTGGTGTGGAGACAATTGATGTGTGGATTACGGGGAGTTGGGATACACCGGGCGTGAATTCGAGTGCTGCACTCATACTTCAGCTGGCGTACGTGTTGCATTCGAACAGGCAATGGAACCGCCGGACTCGCATTCGTCTGATCAAGGCATGCAATAGTTGCAGTCCAATCACAATGCAACAAGAACGACTTCGCCTGGCTCAAACCACGGCGGCGCTGCGTGTGGAAGAATACGTGGATGAAATGCTCGTTATTTCAACAAGTCCTTCCAGTATTGCATCAGAAGGAAGTTCTCTGCACCGCTCCTCGAGCCACTACTTTGAGGACGACAGCAAGCTCGTGGAGCTCAACCAAACGCTCCAACGGAACTCCACACACACTGCGCAAGTGATGCTCATCCTTCCAGACCCTCGAAACTGGGCGAGTGACCCGGCTGTCGCACATGCATATCTGTCCAAGGTGGAGTTGATGACCAACAACCTCCCATCCACATTGCTCATCTTTAGTGCCGACGAAGCGTCCCCCATCGTTTCCACTTCCATTTAGAAAGTGGCTTCAGTTGGGAACGCGAAAGTTCCATTTCTTTTGCACATCAATTCTGTTCTGCACCTACTAATACAAGTGAATCATCTGGTTCGTGAACTTCCCAGATTCCGGAATATCCGGAATCTGACGACTTTTGGGGGGAATATAGCGGAAACCCCTATTTCTCCAAATCGGTGTATTTACGGTATTCACGGTATCACTTTTATTTTTGGTTATCACGTCGCACTTCGAAAATCCTCAACCTCGTCATCTTGCGATTAGCAGACGAAGAGAGAGAACGAGCGAGCGAGAGAGAGAGCAACCAGGAGGAGCCTTCGAGAGAGCACACGACTCACCCCAAGCGAGGAGCGAGGGTGGCCAAGGAAACGGAAAGGATATCACTCGGCTGGTGAGAGATCCTCACGAACCAGAGTGCGGATCGCTCGTTTCAGCAGTCGATAGCAATAGCGTGAAGCGTGTGGACGACTCCAAGTGACTGTGTAACGGCACAACAATGGGCGCGGTGGAGTCATGTTTTGGTGGGAGCCACGAGCCGCTGGTCTTGCTGCCAGGCAAGCGCGGCAGCCAAAAGAACCACAGCGGGAGCAGTACGAGTAGTCGAAGCAGTAACGGCGCTGGGCCAGGACGATCGCACCCGCAGGTAAGGAAATGGATACGCATCCCCAGTGAATCCGAGTGGACGCGGATGATCGGGAAGGGGGCGCTGACTGACAGTACTTGGCATGGATGACTACAGGCGATTCTAGTAAATGGGCCCGCCTACAGCTCTGGGACGTTCGAGAGCAAGTACGAGATCATCTCGGAGATTGGTACGGATTGATAGTGGCAGTTGGCATTTCAAACCCACCGGATGGAACCAGACACCTCACCGCGCTGTGTATTGCTGGTGATACTACAGGCCATGGGAGCACGTCGATTGTCTATCGGTGCCGTGAACGGCGCAAGGGTACTCTCCATGCATGCAAAATCATTGATCGACGAGCGATGCAATTCAAGCGAGACGACCTGATGAATCAATTCCAGGTTAGTTCCAGCCTTCTCGATAATCCATGGGGCTTCTTCTGTGGCTGACTGGACTGTGTTTTAATTGCGCTCGTATCAGGTGGAAATTCAAGTGCTGCAGTCCATGAAGCACCCGAATATCATCCACATTGACGACGTGTACCTCACGGACTCAAAGATTTGCTTGGTAAGTACTGTACATCATGTTATCATCATTTGGCTCTATCGTCCGACACCATGAACTGACACCCAGCTTTCTGTGTCAAGGTCACCGAGTACATGGATGGTGGTGAGCTATTTGACTACATCGTGAACAAAGGGTAAGTCGATACCAGTCACGGCACATTCAGACAGGCACTTTTAATCCTGACACACCATGAATGTTGTTGTTTGTTGCTAGCACTCTGTCTGAAGTTGAAGCAAGTGCTATCGTGCGGAAGATTACGTCGGCTGTCGCGTATATGCACACGTGTGGTGTGATCCACCGCGACTTGAAGCCGGAAAATTTGATGCTCACATCTAAATCGCCGGGGGCAGAGGTTAAGATCATTGATTTCGGCTTGGCCAAGCTGCTTGATGATCATAGCACGACGCAGTCGTTTCTGGGCACACGGGTAAGTTAATACTGTTGGGTAGGTATGGAGATGGAATCGTCAATGCGCTAACGCTTTGGATCGTCGGAATGGATATGTACTAGGGATACCTAGCACCAGAGATGCTTCAGCGACAAGCGTACAGTCGAACAGTGGATATGTGGGCGCTGGGAGTAATCGTGTATGTTCTTCTGTGTGGCTGTCTCCCGTTCAACGACGATGGTGCACGAATCGCGAATGCGAAGGCGGCTAAAGTACGTGGTTTCTATTCCCTGGAGTAGCTAGTGCACCAGCGAGAATTCTCTAGCCACATCACCTGATCTATTGGGTAACGGAATCGATTTCTTCTTCTTGGCAGGCCAAGTTTGGTCTTCGCTACCCACGCTGGGCTGATGGCCTATCGAGCAGTGCAAAGGATCTGTTGGAACATCTACTGGAGGTGGACGCGTCCAAGAGGTATACGGCAGACCAGACCCTCAGTCATCCGTGGGTCACGGGTCAACAAACACCCAACAAATACCTCCGTTCTCCCAACTACTTGCGCAATATCCGACAAAAGAAGCAGCAACCCCAGGATCGCTACGACAAGGAGCGTCGTGCAGGGAACCAGGAAACTCAAGATGCCAATTCAAATGGCCGCCAAATGGGGTCACGAAGGCAATCGCATTGAAAAGTTAAGCCCGGGCCTTAGCACACCCAAGGAGGGCGATAGCGCCTAGCGATCATCTCGAAGCGTCACGTTTTTGGTGAGCAGTTTCTGTATATACAAAAGGCGGCACTAGGCGGATCCGTTAAACAATGAGTGTACTTGTCCAAACCATGTTGCCACTCGCACCATCGGATGGCTACATCCTGCCATCCTGTATCGGATAGTACCTACAGTACCTGGCCCACCCACTTCCTTGAACATGGCTACATTGAGAAACACAGATCCACCACGCACAACGGTCTCCGATATTGTCTTAGTCTCCCTGCCCGTTCTTAACCGATAGGTAGGACGGTTGCACGAAAGTTGCCCGAGCGGCTTCCAAAGGCTCCACTATTGAGGGGAACAAACGCCACCCAGCCCAGCGCGATACCCCCGCATCGCCGCGATCGCCATCCAAGCCTCTGGCCCGCGCGTGGATTGCCTGCCTGCCCCTCTGCCTGCCTGCCCCCTCCACTCACTGCCGCCAAGCGCCTGTCGGGCTGCGTGTAGTCGCCGTCGCTTTCTCGGCCTTTCCTAGCGTGCGTGCTATCTCTCCAACTCTCTCTCTCTCTCGCTCTCAATCAGCTGGCCAGCAGGAGGCGCTCCTTGGTCCTAGCTACTCGGTAGACGCAGCGCCTCTTGCTTCGCTGCAGGCGCGCGCTTGGGATTGCGTGTGTATACTTGCAGTGGCGGTCCGCCCAATCGTTTTGTTCGGACCCTTCTCTCTCTTTTATACGTACGCATCCACTAAGCGTCCTGTTCCTCTAGCGAGTCCCTCCTTCTATTGAGCAAGGAAGAGAGAGAGAGAGAAAGAGAAAGAGAAAGAGAAAGGAATAAATCCTCAGACGCAAGCCAAAGCAAAAAGCGAATTGAAACTGATTCGACCGAGGGCCGACGATGCGCCGCTCCAGCCGCCTCGAAGTGGCCACGGCCAACAAGCGTCGGACGCGCATGTCGACGCTGCTCACGGAGCGCCGCCGCAAAGAGGTAGGAGTCTGTCGGAGAATTTGTCTGTATATTGGCCTCCATATGTGCAAGGAGAGTAGATACTGATGCCACGATTGTCTTCTATATGATGGGTATGACTCTTGCGGTCTAGCGAGGTGAGACCGGTGATGACGAGCGAGAAGAAGGCGCGCTTGGGGACGAAGCCATGGAAGGGGACGACGACGGAGAAGCGCCAGATGAAGACTCGGATTTTGTAGCTTCTGAGGATGAAGCCGAAGAAGGTGAAGAAGAAGAAGAAGTAGAGGACGAAGAAGAAGGGCTGGTAGTGCAGCCATCATCACGCGTGGCCAGTACGAAGAGCGGCAAGCGAAAGAGTGCCGATGCTTCACGCGCGACGATAACCGCGAAGCGACCACGCGTGATTACTATCTCGGACAGCGACAGCTCAGAGCAGGACGAGCTGATGGTGAGTCACCCCGTGAAGAGAAGCGCACCGCGAGATCCTCGTGTGCGGAGCGCCAAGAGATCACAGCCTACCGCGAAGAGCAGTGGACTGATCAAGACCCGCGAGGTGTTGGGCAACAAGACGTCGGCAGAGTTAAAGTCGATCCTCAAGAAGCCCCCGACGGCGGCTGCCGGGTCGTCGCTCTCGTCCAAGGCAAACACCGATGGTGGCCAGCCACGGGCCAGCAAGGCGGTTAACTCGACCACGGCAGCCATTGAGAGCCATCGTCGCCCCATGAAGCAGCAGCAGCGTGGTGCCAATACGGTCACAGCAGTATCCTCTTCGAGTAGTTCTTCTGGCTTACCGCCATCGTCGGCATCGGCATCCGGGAATACGTTGACACAGTTCTTCAACGAGATTCTGGAATGGCGCTTCATTGATGCCCTGACAAAGCTCTCACAAAAAGATATCGCCGTGGTGACCGAGGCGAACGATGGGTCTGAGGAGGGCGAGGTGGAAGTCAATCGAGTGCCCAGCAAGTTTCGCTCGTATGAGCACTACTTCTCGGTCTGGAAGCCGCTGGCGCTGGAAGAAGTGCAGGCACAGACACTGAACAGTATCGGGACGGACCCACCAAAGGCCATCCCGATTGCGGCAGCTTCTTTCGGGTCAGGATTTCTGGGGCCAACCTGCAAGATTCGTGTGGATGCCAAGAGGCGATCGGGTCCGCCCTCAGCGATGAAGCATATCAACAATCAGTTGGATGCCATCTACGCCAACGACCTTGTGCTCTTGTCAACCAGTCGTCAGTATTTCCACTTGGCGCAATCGCTCTCCAGTTCAAGTGGGTCAGGCATGAAGCATTCGTATGGAGGAGACCGTGGTCGTCCAGGTGGGGGTGACGACTCGAGTAAGATGGAGAATGCCGAGCCAGTGGGGTTCCTGGGTATCGTGGCTACACAACGCACGACCAGGGAGGGTCTCACGATCAGTGTACTGAGCAGTGAGTGGCGCAGCGTGGAAGACCAGCGGGATGAGTTGTTCATGTTCAAATTGAATAACCTTGTGACAAGCGTGCGTGAGTTTCGAGCCTTGTGCGATTGTAAGCAGTATCGGCTGATGCCGCTCCTGCTCTCAGGCGAACACAAAGCGGGATCCATGCGGCTCGACTCACTCGGATTGGGGTATGTGCGTTGGTTGCATGGCGCATTTAACGAGTCCCAACTGGAAGCGATCACAGCCGCGGCGACTTCTGACGGCTTCACATTGATCAAGGGGCCTCCAGGGACGGGTAAGACCACAACACTCAAGGGCCTGCTCAATTCCCTTCATTTGCGAGAATACAGTCGGTACTACAATGCCGTGCTCGCCGTGGCGCGACGTCCCGATAAGGAAACGAATAATGCATGGGCTGCGATCGGAAATGAGAAACCACATATCCTGGTACGTGGGCTTCAGGAACACTGGCCGCACGGAAGGGGATAAGTTAACTAACTGGCTGGATTGAGCGTGTGATATAGGTGACAGCTCCTTCCAATGCCGCTGTCGACAATATTGTCGGGAAGGTGATGGAAGAAGGATTCTGTGACGGTGAAGGCCGTCAGTACTTCCCCAAAATTGTTCGCGTAGGGCGAGGAATGGTGCGTTTCACTCTTTTCCCCTCTGTTTTTTTTGTTTTTCGGTTGGACGATCATGTTAATCAAACATGTGATAATGTGCGTGGGTATGTAGAGCGCGAATGTTCGCAGTGTAGGACTGGAAGACATGGTGGATCAAATCTGTGGGAAGCCCGTGGATGTGCTTGAACGACGGCTTATTCAACTACAACATGAAATCCGACAGGTCTGTGGAAGATAGATGCCAACCACATATAGATTGCAAGTTATCTGTTGAGGCTAGCCATGATGCATTGTAAAGCGCTCTGATCCATCCATGTGAACTCACACATGGTATGCTGTATGTGTGTGTACGGCCAGGTGGAATATGACTCCATGGTGCTTCGCAATCGCTTTCGAGACATCGTAGCGGCAATTGACCGTGACCCTGTGGGGCTTCTCGCAAGAGAGCAACAATTGCATCAACAGCAAAAGGAAGCGGCAGCGGCAGCAGCCGCAGCTCAACAGCAAACAACCGCCCAGCAAGCAACCAACAAGGAGGAAGAACCCGCGTCACCACCTCCTCCACCACCGGAGGATTCGCCACCACCTCCACTTCCACCAACCGATTGGCAGCCATCATCACCACCAGTGTATACGCTGTCGACTTCCACTTCGCCTTCATCTGAGCTAAGCCCACCACTACCTCCGTATGCTGCCTCCTCTCCGCCCGCCCCAATGGCGTTGGGTTCTCATTCGATGGGAACCATAGCATCGCCACCTGCGCCCGTGGCTCTGCCAGCGGTGTATGGGTATGGATCCTTTGGAGCTGACAATTACGATATGCATGAAGAACTCGAGGAAGATGAAGCATTTCCTGCATCCTACGGAGTCTCATCGCCAACATTGTTCCAGACCGCGCCAGTGTTTAATGTGATGGAAGCGAATAAGACCCTGACCGCATTCTTTAATGACGATAACGTCGATAACACTGGTAGCGGCGACGGTCAAGACAGCATTGACGAAGAAGATGAACCATTGCCGACGGCGTCAAATTTGGCACTTGCTACTGCTGAACAACACGAAGATGAAAAACCGGGTAAGGAGCTACATACCAACGGTGGTGAAGCCGAGCGTGGGTCAGATCACGAAGAAGATGAAGCGTTTCCTCCTCTCCCGGATGAGCAAGTATCATCAAAGATAAAAGAGGAGCAATCAGAATCGACAGTGCTGAAGGACGCTAAGGACGTCAAAGACGAGAAGAACACGCCCAGTGAGGAAGACAAGAAGAAGGCAGTTAAAGAAGAAGGTGAGAGGGTCATGGTCAAAAACGAAGATGATCAAGACATGGCTGAAGATGAAGATGAAACGGAAGAAGATGAGCCTCTAGCAGAAATTGTTTCTGACGACGGCCACAACGTTCGTGGCGGTGCAGAATCCTTAGCAAATTTGTCGATTTCCCTACCAAGCGATGAATCGCCACCGCCACCGCAAGTGTCACCTCCACCTCCACCGCCACCGATGTCACCTCCCCCTTCTCCTCCACCTTCTTCTCCTTTGTCGCACCCGCCTCCTCCATCCTCACCACCACCAGGTGCCCCCTCGTCACCCATGCTCGCTCCTGCATCCGAATCAGAGGAGCAAACCGACGGTGACGATGGCGAGCCAGTCGTCGAACAGGAAAGTCCCGTTGATTATGGACGGTACCGCGATTATCGATCAACAGCGCAGCAATTGAATGCATGTCTCGAACGACTCAATGAGGTATGCCCAGTGTCTGCTTGCTATAAGAGGATTGTATGGGTTGCTGGTTGGTATTTTGATCGCGGATTCGAACTACTCATTCAAAACTCTGGTTGCTGGTTGTTTCTTTTTTTTTTTGCCTGCAGCTTCGGCTTGAAGAACAGCGCTATAATTTCGCTCGACGTGCCGTGAGTGACAACGGCAAGCCGAACCAGTCACTTCGGCAATCATTGGAGGTGTCATTCCTCGACACGGCGCATATTGTGTTTACTACACTTTCCAGTGCTGGTGTAGCTGCACTTGATGCGTGTATCAAATTTGACGTATTGGTTGTGGATGAAGCTGCTCAGGCTGTCGAGCTGTCATCCATCATCCCCATGAAGTACGTAGCTCAACACAGTAAGCCCATACATACGGGCAGTATCTCCAGGATGTCTCCGTGGTGTTGGACGGGAATGTATTCACAATAGTTCTCCGCTATGATATGTGAATGTTCTCGTGTGTTTATTATTTTTGTTAAACAGGTTTGGTAGTCGACAGTGCGTGCTCGTGGGTGATCCGCAACAACTTTCAGCGACTGTATTTTCTCGCACTAGTGGTGTCTCGCTCTATGAACGCAGTCTCTTTGAGCGACTCGAGACCGCAGGCCACCCAGTACATATGCTACGAACTCAGTACCGTAGCCATCCGCAGATCTCGGCGTTTCCGCGGCATTACTTTTACGACGGCAAACTGCAGGACGGTGACAACGTCAAGGGCAAGGCCTACGATCGTCCGTACCATCACTTAGGTGACGCCTTTGCTCCACTCGTGTTTTGGAATTTGCTGAGTAGCCGTGAGACTACGCGGTCCGTGTCACGCCTCAACATGGGCGAAGCCGAATTGGCGGTCAATCTCTACTTGACCCTGAAGAACACGTGTCCGCCCGATGCAGTCGCGGGCAAGGTGGGTATGATCACACCGTACAGCCAGCAGATGGATGAGCTTCGCAAACGCTTCCGGAAGGCACTGGGCGATCGCTTTGAGCAGGAGGTGGAGATCAACACGGTCGATGGGTTCCAGGGACGAGAGAAGGACATTATCATTTGTACGTGGACATTCCTGGATGAATGGATGGCGTTTGTTTTTACATTATTGTATCTAGTGGTGGGTTGCTGACGCCCATGCTGTGGTATGTTGTGCACAATCTCTGTGGTGTGGTATGTGTAGTGTCAACCGTGCGTGCGGACCCTCGCGCGGGCATCGGCTTTCTCAACGACATTCGCCGCATGAACGTGGCACTCACTCGTGCCAAGTTTGCATGCTTTGTGATTGGTAGTGAAGCCACGCTGCGCTCGTCCAAGCCCTGGGCGGCGTTGCTGGACCACGCGTACAGCCACGAGTCGATCGTCCATGTGCCCGAGCCGTCGTGCAATCTGTTGCAGCTCCGTCCAACTGCCGCGCCACCGGCTAGCAGTAGCAGTGCGTCGGTGAGTTCCAGCGCCAGTACCAGCGTGATTGTGAGCAATGGCGCTCGTGTGGGTGGTTCTAGTGGCGCTGGTCGTGGTGATAGTCATGGTGGCAGACAACCATGGTCAAATCCCAATGCTACAGGCCGAGATGGTGCATTTCCACGTGGACGGGGCCAGCGTCTCTCGCCTACAGGTAGGCGTGTTGCCGTTGCGTGTTCGGTCGCTCCGTCACGGCTGCTTACCATGCTTTCTTGTGTGAATATGATGAGCTAATGGTTGCTATGTGTGTTGGTGTTTGTTGTTGACGATGACCTATACTGTCTGATTCTACAGGCGGTCATGAGCCATACCCACCCCAGCATCAGCATCGGCATCAGCACCCGCACCAGCCTTCACCACCTCACTATCCTCCACCACCACCGCCACATGAACAGCATCCACCTCCGTACCAGGCTCCGTTTGGTCACGATCCGTATGCCATTGGCGAGGGCGGTGATCCTGGCTGGCACGGCAGCAGTGGCAATGGCCGAGGATCATTTGGTGGACGTGCCGGTCGTGGCCGAGGGCGTGGCCGAGGTCGCGGTCGGGGCGTAGGGAACTACAGCTTTCAAGGTCGAGGTGCACGAGGCCGAGGCCGAGGCCCTGGTCAGGGCCAGGGCCGTGGCTATGGTGATGGCGGCATCCATGTCGATGTTGGCAGAGGCGCGGCCATGCCGCCTACCAGTATGAATATGCAGGCACGACCGGGCTTCTCTGTGCCACCACCCATGGACCCGCCATGGCATGGTGCTGCTGTCAGTGGTCCGCTGATCAGTGGATATGGTCAAGGACGAGGGCAAGGGCGAGGGCGAGGCTACCACCACATGCCTTATGCAGATGCAGGAGGACCTCCGCCTCCTCCTCCAGGTACTATGGGGGCGTCCTTTACTCATGGCGGACGGTCACGAGACCCACGTGTGCGGCCTCCATCGCGATAGCTGCTCATCCCAACATGATAGTTTGCTACCGAATACTCTTCCTGCTATCGCTACGAGTACGTAGTACTTACTACTACTGCAACTACCTACACGTACATCGTGCTTCGTGTGCACGAGGGTCCTGTCCGTCTGTGCAACGGGGAGAGAAAGCAACATGTCATCAGCATGGAAACGGTGACGCAGGGAGTGATCAAGTGATAGCGCATGAGCTGCGATTGCGGCGGCTTACGTATGAGATTGATTTACTTATAGGAGGTGGTGATACGTGTAGTGTAGTCGGCTCGGCTCGGCTCGACTTACACATTCGTATAGCGTGTGGAGCCAACCTAGGCGGCGTTCTCGAGCACGAGCGCGATGCCCTGGCCGCCGCCAATGCAGGCCGAGCCGACGGCGTACTTCTTGCCCGTGCGCTGCAGCGCATGCGTGAGGTGCGCCGTGATACGGCTGCCCGAGGCACCAAGCGGATGGCCCAGCGCGATGGCGCCGCCGCTCTGGTTGACGAGCTCCGGGTCCAGGCCCAGCTCCTTGACGCACGACAGGTACTGCGCGGCAAAGGCCTCGTTAATGTCAAAGATGTCAATGTCCTGCAGCGAAAGCCCGGCCTTGGCTAATGCCCCACGAATGGCTGGCGCGGGGCCAATGCCCATGATGGTCGGGTCCACGCCCGAGACCTGGTAGCTCACGACCCGCGCCAATGGCGTGAGGTTGTGCTTCTTGACGGCCTCTTCACTGGCAATGAGCACGGCACCGGCGCCATCCGAGATCCCCGAGGCATTGCCCGCCGTGACGACGCCGTCCTTCTGGAACACGGTCCGCAACGAGGCAAGCTTGTCCAGTGTGGTCATGCGTGGCGACTCGTCCGTCGTGAAGGCCTCCGTCTTGCGGCCAGCCTTGACCTCCATGGGCGCGATCTCGGCGTCGAAATGACCAGCGGCCTGCGCCTGTGCCCAGAGCGTCTGGGAGCGCAGCGCCAATGTATCGCATTCCTCCCGCGTGATGCCATACTTGGCCGCGAGGTTCTCGGCCGTGATGCCCATGGGCGTGCCAGCGTACGAGTCCGTGAGCGCGGACCAGAGCGTGTCCTGCAGGTTGAGCCCGGCGCCCAGGCCTACACCGAAGCGCGCCTTGTTGCCGTAGACCGCGAGCGGTGCCATCGACATGTTCTCGGCACCACCACAGAGCGCGATGGAGGCATCGCCCTGCTGGATCTCCAGCATGCCCCCCACCACGGACTGAAAGCCACTGCCACAGAGACGGTTGATCGTGAGCGCTGGCGCCTCAATGGGGATACCCGCACGCAGCTGCACGTGGCGTGAGATGTAGGCGCCATCCGCGGACGTCTGCGAGACATTGCCCACCTGCACCGTGTCCACGAGGGACGGGTCCAGCTTGGCGGCGGCCAGCGCGGCCTGCGAGGCATGCACGCACAGGTCCGTGGCCGTCAGGTCCTTGAGCTTGCCGCCAAAGTTGCCGAAGGGCGTGCGCTTGGCCGCCACGATGTAGATGTTCTTGGCCGCCATGGTGGAGCTGATCCTGGTGCTGGGGATGGGGATTTGTTTAGTATGCGAGGGAGAGCGCAAAAGGCGATGTGACTGACGAGTGAGGGGGGGGGAGTTGACCGCGCGTTGGCGGTGCTGTATTGGAGTTGAGGACAGTACGTGCCCGCCGCACGTGCGCTGCTCGCTGTTGGATTTCGTTTATGGAGGTGAATAAAATTCAGGTGTTTTCTGCTAATGAAATTCAGGCTTCACCGAGAATCAGTTTGGATGAAATAATTAAGGTGTATGAATGTAAGGAGGTTGTTGGATACGGGAGATGCTGACGTGACCCCAAGGGAGGGTACACAAGGAACTTCAACTTGTACCCGGCGGTTACGCTGTTGGGATGGAGGGGTTAACTCGAGCAGAGTCGCGGGTTAACCGCGCGGGGTATCGTCAATGAGTCAGTCACTCACAATGACGCAGGCGAGGGCGGATGGGGATGACAGATTATCATAACTTATGGACACACTTCGGCGAAGAAGGAAACACATCTGGAGGCGCGTTATATGTTAATGTGGAGTGCTCCTCGTACGCGTTGGCTGTGCTCCTGCGTTGCCAAACTAAGGAGCGTTGCTCCCTCGCTTTGGTCATGTTCGCCCTATCTGGGTTGCCTACCACTACTACTTGTGTCTGTCGACGACTTGCTTTTGCTTTTCTCCTCCCTGCGTCGCCCTGTTCGCAACATCACCACACAGCACTCCGCTCAAATCAACAACTAACTACAGACAGTTGGCGCTGCGAGTCAAGGGCGGGGCGGGGCTGGCATACCAAGCACCATCGGGGCCCCGCCACGCTAAATACTCTCTTCCAGCGCGGTTACCTTGGCCGTCACGTCCAGGGCGCCATCCGAGTAATCAAATGAATCACGGCGCCGTTTCCGACCAAAGTTTTGCCGCTCAATCTGCCACGCTCGTGTGAGCTCGGTGAACTTGAAAAGCTTATTGGACTCCATACTTTCCGTGTTGAGAGGGCGCGCGTAGCTACTCTGAGTGAATATTACGCCACTTGGAATAGCCGTGGCAGGGATGGAAAACACATCGCGCGCCAACTTGGCCAACCCGGGGAACCGAGTCTCGTTTGATTTCCACCACAAAAATGGATCGGACCGCTTGTCACGAATGAGTGTGGCATCAAAGAATCGATCCACTTCATCGCCGTCGATCGAGTAATCGGGCATTCCTTCGTCAATATCTAGCAGCTTCTCAAACGTCGAGTACGCGGAACCAGCATCATGTTGCGCATGCTCTGCCTCACTCCGAGGGTCGGTCAACGAGTTGTACACATTCTTCCGCAGCATTTCCCGCAAAAACTCCTTCTTCTCAGCTTTGTCCACTGATTCATTCGAGAAACGAGGGTCCAGAATCTTGGAGAGTGCAAAATACGGCGACGTATGTTCCGTGTGGTATGCCTCAAGGCTGGTTTTCACCTTAAGACACACGGTCTGAATTTTTTCACCTGCACTAGCGCTGAACTCGGTCGCGGAGGCAGCGGTGCTTTCACACAGCCCAATCATTGCCTTGCACACGTTTGTAGATGTACTCAGCGATATGTGTTTTTGGTCGCTCTGGCACGTTGCCATTTGCATGCACTTTTGCAGGAACGTCGCGGCCCACACGAGCATATCCCACTCAATTTCCTCCAACAAGAAGATGTTCATGCCATTGGAGGCATCCCCGTACAGCGTATTGATGGTGTCCTTGATCTTGGCCGTCTCGAGAATCATTGTCAGCGTCGTTTTCCACATCTTGGGGGAGTCCAGATTGGGCAGCTGGTCCGGGTACTGCGCAAGCCCCATCTCCGGGGTTCGCAGTGCAAAATGTTCCTGGCTTTCCGTGGCAGATTTGAGCAGCGACAATAAGGAGCGCAGCTTCATAATCTCTGTGCGAAGCTCCTTGAGCGCCGCATGAACACCGACGTGAATCAAATGCCCCAAGCATGTGACGTTCCAGTGTGGCGAAATGTTTTCAATCCCCACCAACACTTTGATCTTTTCTCGTAAAAAGCCCATGCCCACCACGGACTCATTTGATGTCGGTGTCACGCCACACAACAATTTGTTCCCGATACCCCAGTTGTTTTGCAACACGTTATACAATAGATCCGACATGAAATACGGGCTGAACTCGGCGGGGCACCCTTCCAGCCCAATTTGGATCGTCTTGTACTCCCATTCCGCATTAATCCAATGCAAATGAATGGCCATGCAGCCCTTGTACACCGAGCTGGACCACGTGTCGCACGAAAACGTGATGCGCCCCACGGCGGACCGCGCGATATATTCTCCCACCTTGGTAAACAGCGCATAATATTTGCGTTCAATGGTTTTCTGCAGCACGTCTACGGGAGGGACGACTGGTTTGTTTCCGTTTACAGAGAGTACGTCCATGAATTTGTCGTGGTGCACCATACTCAAATCCTGTCGTTCTTCCACCAGCCATTCCAGTAACGGGCCTGTAAGATTCCGTAGCCGTTGTCGCTTGACACCTCCGCCATTCTCGTCCAACCCAGGCAGTACTCCTTCCTTCTTCGTAGCCGTGGATTTTTTCGCTCCGGCAACACCATTCACACCAGACGCTGCGATCGGTTTCTTGGATTTCTTACTGGTCGTTCCATTCGGAAACTCGGTATGCCGCTTGGCGTGACGCATCATGGAGGAGGTGCCGTGGCGCGTGCTAAAAATCTTGTTGCAGACCATGCATTTGGCCGAATCGATGATCCCATTGCTCAGCCCACTGCTGCAGAGCGGCGTGAAGCTTTCCCACACCACGCTCGTCAGCTTCTTCTTCCGCGTAGCAGCGGCTTCTTCCTCAAACGGGATCGCTTCACCGCGCTTCATGGTCAAATCCGCAATCCCATCGATCTTGGCCGCCGCCGCAGCCGCAGCGGCACCGTCGCGTGAGTCGTCCAGCTTGCTTGTGCTTGACAGCTCCGCACTGCCGCGCCGCTCCTCAATCTCTTCCTGCCCACACGTCACCTGCCAGCAATGCACCGCGAGCCATTCATTCATAGTCATTCATGCACGCACCCCACCACCAGCATTCACATTCATTCGTATTGATCGCATCACGCCCAGTTAGTATGCAATCCCATCGCACCACCATTTCTCCTCCAATATTCATTAACAAATGGTTTTTTTTTTTTTGGAGCTTCCAGCAACGAGAGCTACACGATAAAGTACGTACCTTGTCCGCGTCTTCGTGGCGCCCCCCACAATGGCGAGCAGCCAACCACCAGTATGCAAAATGCAGAGAAAACGAGTCTTCACAGAGAGACACCACCTGCTAAAGTCCCTAGCTGCGTGACGTACGTCCTTAGCTAGCCAGCCAGCCAGAGAAACAACGTTGGTCGGCGGAATGCGTGCAGCCCCAGCGTACTACTGCGCGTAAGGGGCCAGTGCGTCAGCTGACAGTGGAGGAAGGGGGGAGGAGGAGG
>JAADWT010000566.1:0-17948 GCA_023336285.1 Pythium grandisporangium
AGCACTGGTACCCCTCCCCCCTTCAGCTCGGAGCAGGGAGAAGCTACCGAAAGATGCTAGCATGTTCATCTCTGAGATGCGGGAGCGGAACGCGCCATCACCCACGGCTACGGATGTGGAGGCGTTCGCGCCCGGTATGCAGCGGTGTCAGTGCGTGCTGGTGGAAATTCCCGTGAAATCTATCTTGGTAACTTTCTCTTTGCAAATCCTTCTGGCATCTTTTTAACATTTAAATGCAGGTGTGAACAAATGTGAACAATCTTTTTTCACAGCATTTAAATTAAATTAAAAAGCCAACGGTAAGTACAGTATCCACCACTGAGTCCTGGACGGTGGTGGATAGTATCCACCTGGTGCATCAAGCAACTTCGCACCTCTGACCATTTTGTGAGGGCTCGAACATCAGCCACGACGAGTGGGACAGGTATCTAAATTTACCATGGGTACAATGGATGATTACTTTTAGGCGGAAAGAAGTAAACAAAATACCCTTCCAGGCTCGGAAGTGAACACTGAAAGCGTAAACGAGGGAAGAGATAACTACAGTAACGCACTTCCGGCAGGTTCCAGAAGTTGGGCGAGCGTGTTAATCCCGCGGCATCCATTCAGCAGGACCGCCAGAGAGATGAAAGCACTCGTGCCGTCTGTACGCTCGACATGATATGAATGTGACGTAGTACGTGTATGGATCGCATGTCCGCGTTGGCGACTCGCCCACAGAAAGAAAAGAAAAGTCAAGAAGGGTACATGAGTCCAACGCTAAAGAGACGTTGAAGACCAACATAACATAAGGTGATTGCCCAATCGTTGCTTCGTGTGTAGAAGAGTTGCGATCGTCCAAGTGATGCATGCAGAGGTGTAAGACAGCCAATTATCTACTACGAAGGATTACTTTTTTGAAGTTTGCCGCATACGACCTGGATCCCAACAATCATCATGATCGCCATTTCCTGGCTACTGCAGGCTGCAAATTGCTGCAGCTCACAAAGCATGCTACAGTAGCGTCAGACCTGGAACCTTCCTTGCCTTATATTGTACCTGTACAGTCTGGTGAGGGCAAGGAATCTTCAATGGTCCATGCGGTTCAAAAGGAAGGAGTGATGCGTCGCAGCCACGCCATGCAGCCTGAAGCTGGACACGATTTCCCATCTGGATGGTCGGTCGGAATGTTGGTAAGTCGTATCCACCGAACAAACAAACAAAAAATTGGATGGGGAAAAGTTGGTCTGTCTCGCCCAATCCCCCTGTGCACGTCTCCTTCAACCCATGCGTCTGTGCCAAAAGGAGCCCTCCCATCCGCCGTGCGGCACTAAACCCTGCGTCACACGGCGCAGAGCATTCCGCAATTTTCGACCTCGAACCAACGCGAACAACCAACGCCAACCACTTGACGCCATCCAGGCAAAACCACCGAAAGGAAGAAAAGAATCAAACAAACAACAAACCTTCACCGTCGTCACTTGCCAAGTTGCCGCAGGAGTGTTGATCGGCGCGCGGCACCATGACCCCACATGACGCCTCGCCGACACCATCGCCGCAGCGCATGCTGCTGGCCAGAGAGAGCGCCACGCCACCCCATGCGCCGCCCCGGACAGAGGCGCGGCCGCTGTCGGTGCTGCACTTTGTGCCGACGCTGCTGCGCAAGAACTGGTGGCTCAAGAAGAAACACCCCGTGGGGTTGCTGCTGGAGATCCTTACGCCCATGATCTTTATCCTCATCATGAGCGTCATCAAGCACCAGACGACCGAGTACGACGTCCCCGCGGGCTTCTCGGACGACAACCGCGCCAACAGCCTCTTCGGTCGCTATGGGTACTCCATTCTAGCGCCGTCGTTCACGCCAGAGTACGTGATCCCAGAGACCACACTCACGGGCTTGCTGCTGCAGCTGTCTGTATGGTCGTTTACCTATCGACGCGACTACGATACGTTCCCCGCGGATGCCAGGGATGAGTGCGAGGCGCTGGTGGTGCAGGGTGGACAGGTGAGCCTCAACGCGTCCTCTCCGTATGCGCTGCCCGACGTCTGCGATGGCCGTGTGTCTCCATTGAAGCTGGCCATCGCGCCCGATACCGAGTTCACGCGGGATTACTTTTACGAGACGGTCCGGCAATGGTACCCCACCGTGGAGATTCAAGTGAATGGTAACCAGACGCTCGTGGTGCCCTCTCTGGAAGACAGTGTCGTGTTCTACGATACCGAAGCCGACTTGGAAGAGTACATTAAATCAGCCGAGTACGCGACCACGGCGGAGCAGCCACGAATCTTTGGCGCCATCGTATTCAACGAGTTCCCCACGGGGGACCGCCTGGGTTCCTACGCTCCAATTGAGTACTCGCTTCGCATGAACGCCACGTACTTTGAACAAGATGACGACGAGCGCCTTGTCCCGACGACTGTTTTCGGGGATGCCTCATCATGGAAATCCTATCGCCGCAGCCTTCAAACGCAAGAGTACCAAGAGTACACAGCCAACGGGTTTATGACACTCCAAACGCTTGTGGCGCGGTTCGTCAACTGCATGCCAGAATGGGACAGCGATTCCAAGACTACGACGGGCTCGTGCCAAGCGACCGATTCGACTGCAGTCAGTAGCGATGATCTGGACGCTCGACTTCTCCAATCGGTGACGAATGACCCGGCGACGAAGCAAACCGCGTCATATATCCCTGGCTTGATTCTTGGGGAATCGATTGAAGTTTCACTAAGCGACAGTGCAGCCGAGGCACTATTAGTACCGCTTCGTCAAGCGCCACAGCCGTATCTTGGGTCAACAACCTCGCCATTCCCGATCAACTCATACACCAAGTCAACGTTCTATGATGTGGTCGAGAATGTGTTCCCGATCTTTTTCATTTTGGCTTACATGTCGACATTGTCGAAGATTATGGTGAGCCTCATTGCTGAACGTGAGACCCGATCACGCGAGCTGATGAAGATATTGGGCGTCAGTGAGTCGAGCATAGTCATTTCTTGGTATTTGACATACTTTGTGATCTTGTTCGTGTCGTGCATCGCGCAAGTTGTCGCGGCCAAATTTGGAACCTTTGAACAATCCGATGTGGTCGTGCTCTTTGTCTTCTTCTTCCTGTTCAGTTTGAGCATACTCGCGTACGCATTTTTGGTGAGTACAGTATTTTCCAAGGCACGCACTGGCGCGTATGTGGGAATCGTGGTATTCTTTCTATTTTACGCGGTGTCGAACGTATTCAATGAGTCCTCATCCGAATCGTCGAAGAATGCCGCTGGCATCTTGTCCCCAGTTGCGCTAGTGTTCGCTATCAAAGTCCTATCGAAGGCAGAGACGTCGGGCGTTGGTATTACGTTTTCCAACATGTCATCGGTCGTCGAAAACTTCCGCTTCAGCACGGCACTATTGCAACTTGCATTTGACACCGTTTTGTACACTGTGATTGGGCTGTACCTCGAGAAGGTGGTCCCGAAGGCGTACGGCACGACCGAGAAATGGTATTTTCCTCTGATGCCATCGTATTGGAATCGCCGACGTCGCATAATTACCGATCCGATGGCTGCCGACGGTGATAATGGCGCGAATTGCAATGTCAGTGTTTCGATGAACCCAAACGTGGAAGAACCAAGTGCTGATTTGGTAAATCAAGAGCGAAATGGCATGGCGTTGTCCATTCAAGGAATGCGCAAGCAATTTTCCGTCCCAGGCGGTACGAAGGTCGCCGTTCAAGGCATGCATCTCAACATGTACACTGGCCAAATCTCGTGTCTGCTGGGGCATAATGGTGCTGGTAAGACGACTTTGATTTCAATGCTAACTGGTGTTTTACCAGCGACGGAGGGTGATGCTTATTTTCGGGGATTGTCGGTGCGCGAAAATATGGACGAGATTCGTAAATCACTTGGAATATGCTTCCAGCACGATGTGCTGTATCCGGAATTGACAGTCGCGGATCACATCGAGTTTTACGCACGGATTAAAGGATACAAGGGCGAGCAACTGAGACAGGAAGTGGACAAGAAGATCTCCGAAGTGGGTCTGGCTGATAAGCGTGACGTGATGTCAACTGCTCTTTCGGGTGGCATGAAGCGCAAGTTATCTGTGGCAATCGCGCTGCTTGGCGATAGTACTTTAGTGTTTCTGGACGAGCCAACGTCGGGCATGGATCCTTACTCACGCCGCAGCATTTGGGAGTTTCTCATGAACAACCGTCATGACCGTGTATTGGTGCTAACGACACATTTTATGGATGAAGCTGATGTCCTGGGTGACCGTATCGCCATCATGGCGGAAGGAGAACTTCGGTGCTGCGGGTCGCCTTTGTTTTTGAAGAACCGCTACGGTGCTGGTTATAATTTGACAATCGTGAAAGAAGAAGATTGCGATGATGCCAAAGTCATCAGCTTTGTGTTGGATCGTATTCCGACTGGCCGTGTATTAAGTAACGTTGGCACTGAGGTGTCATTTCAGCTCCCGCTAGATACGTCTTCCAAGTTTCCGGAGCTTTTCAAGTCTCTCGATGTTGAGTTGAAAAACTTAGGATTGCTCTCGTACGGTATATCGGTAACGACAATGGAGGAAGTATTTATCAAAGTGGCGGAATCGGGTGATGACACTGAAGGCCAACACACTCTACAGAACAAGATCAAGGAGAAGACTGCTGTTTTGCCCAGCGATAGTTCTTCGACCTCCAATGAAACGAATACCCCTCATGTAACGAAGAATACCTCAGAGTCTACCTTCTTCACTCAATTCGTGGCGTTGCTCCAAAAGCGATTTCGGATTGCCAAGCGCGATAAGAAGTTCGGCTTTGTGAGTCTGTTCTTACCGATCGCCTGGCTCGTGTTTGGGTTGTCATTACTTCAAGCCGGTGAGCTTTCAAAGACTGACCCTTCAATGGCGCTTAACGTTGATGACCTCGCCACGGAAGTATCAGGCAACCAAGTGCTACTGCCATCGTTCTGTACAAGTGCTGGAGATTGGTGTAATCAGGCAATTTCTTCGACTTATTTCACTGGTGCTGTGCCAGTGGATATCAAAGAAGGCGAAATTGGCAATCCCCCATATAAAAGCGAAACACCTACTGTGTTTGGTGTGGAATATACCAGCTCCGAAATGAACGCAACTGACGCAAGAGGTTATCTTCTCAAGCTAAGCGAGGTGATCTTCGATCGTGGTTTTACGCAAAATATTGTTGGTCAATTTGGTGGATTCCTCGTACACGCAGATGACGACGCTCATGTCCTCAGCTACAACGTTCTCGTTAACACTTCACTTGACCATGGCTCGGCCGTATTCAAGGGACTCATGGATCAGTCAATTTATCGCGTTATGGCAAGCAAAGTTTCTTCAAATGTGGACATCGCTTCACTCACATTGAAGGTGAATAGCTACCCGCTTCCGCAAACAGCGTCAACGGCTTCTCTGTACTCATCGTATCTGTCGTTCAGCGCGTGCATATTTATTGCAATTGCATTCGGGTATTATCCAGCGTCAATCGTTGTCCTTCTTGTAAAGGAACGCGAGTCTCAACACAACTCCAAGCATCAGCAACTTGTTTCCGGTGCTAGATTGCTTGCGTTTTGGCTTGCGAACTATGTCTGGGATTTGTTGGTGTACTGCATTCCTGGCGGTGTTGCCTTGGTATTGATCCAGGCGTATGATCTTTCCGCGTTGACTGGCTCAGAGAAATGTCTCCATTGCTCAGAGTTGACGTACCCGGCTGTCGTAGTGCTGTTCGTTCTTTTCGGGTTTGCTATTTGCCCGTACTCTTATTGCCTATCATTTGTATTCAGCGAGCACGCAACGGCCCAGTCCAAGGTTATCACTGTCAACTTCATTGTTGGTCTCGTTTTCATGATTGTGTCGTTCATGTTTGACGTGATTGACAGCATAGAAGGTGTCGGTCGTGTTCTAAAGTGGTTTTTCCGGTTTTCGCCGCTGTACGATTTATCTGCCGGCCTCCTCGATATGACAATTTTTGAAATTGTCTCGAATGGCGTGGGCGAATTTGAGACGGAGAGATCGTCGAACCCTTTCGCGCTTGAAAATGCTGGCTACGAGATGGTGTTTCTTGTTATCGACGCCGTTATTTTCTTTTCGATAGCCGTCGGCATCGACTACGGTCTCACGTTTCCGAAATTCAAGTCAATACTCACGAAGGACCCACAGATTGCCGTCGATCCGGAGGATGAAGACGAGGATGTATTATCAGAGCGTGACCGCATGTTGACGGAGCGTGCTTCGTCAGATGTGATCAAGCTTCAAAATCTCCGGAAGGTGTATCGCAAGGGCGAGAAAGTGGCCGTGAAGAATCTATCGTTCGGGTTGAAACGTGGGGAGTGCTTTGGATTCCTGGGCATCAATGGAGCAGGCAAGACGACAACGATGAAAATGTTGACTGGTGATATTGTGCCGACGTCTGGTCGGGCAACATTATCTGGTTTCGACATTTTAACTCAGCAGTTGGAAGTACGGCGACAAATCGGATATTGCCCGCAATTTGATGCGCTAATTGATTTGCTTTCCGTTCGTGAGCATTTGGAGCTGTTTGCTCAAATAAAGGGGATTCCCAGGTCGGAGCTTCAAAGTGTAGTGCAAGACAAGCTACATCAATTGAATTTGACTGCATTTGAAGACAAATTGGCGGGCACACTAAGCGGTGGGAACAAGCGGAAGCTTTCCGTGGCAATCGCGATGATCGGCTCTCCTTCTATTCTGTTTTTGGATGAACCATCGACTGGTATGGACCCAGTATCGCGGCGATTCATGTGGGATGTGATCTCGGAGATTTCGACACAAAACAGACAATCCACCGTGGTTTTGACAACTCACAGCATGGAGGAGTGTGAGGCTTTATGCACTCGTGTTGGAATCATGGTTGGTGGTGGCCTGAAGTGCCTGGGGAGTGTCCAGCATGTGAAGAATCGATTTGGTGATGGATTGATGCTTGATGCTAAATTGCAACCTCCTCAGACACACGACATCAAAGAGCTAGTACTTCGTCACTTCGATAACCCCGATAGCCAGATCTCGACCGACCAGCTTACTGAAATGTGCGGGTTATTCGGTCAGCCATCTTGGGAACAGAAGATCGCGAACACACATCCGACCGGATTTTTGCTTGCGAACCAATTCGATCGCGATGGATATGTTCCGGCTACCTCATTCGCCACGTGGTGGCTTGGCGAGACTGCATTTGAAAATGTACTCAAGTTCCTGAAAGATAACTTTGGCAATGTGGAGCTGTTGGAGCGTCGGCATGACTCATGCTGGTTCAAGATCCATGGGGAAACTATCGTGGGGGAGACGACCGCGAGAGGGGAGCAATTGAAGTTGTCAAACGTCTTCGATGTGATTGAAAGCTCAAAGGATGTCTTATCAATTCGCGAGTACAGCGTTTCCCAGACCACCCTGGAGCAGATCTTTAACACGTTTGCAAGTCAACAGAATATGGGCGCACCTATTTCAAGCACACCAACACCGAGTGCCGATGGGCAAACCATGTTTTAAGGTACAGGAGCGCTACTAGGTCGTACATATAGATCCATAATCCTTCTGCATTTTTTATTAACCTTTGAAGTGCTGAGGTCTAAATTTTCGTCCAGATACCCTTGCTCAGAGTTGATGGTACGTTTAATACAGTCTTTCCTCCACCACTATACCCCGTGGTTAGCCTCGATGGAACAAGAGAACTGATCCACCGTGAACAAATATCAATGCATGTTCATCGTTTGGTTAGATCCATCAAAAACAACCGAGTTCCCATCTATGCATTCGCAATTGCTCGCATATCACTGCACTCCCACTATGGGCTTGAGAAAAAGTGCTAAATACCTCAAATTGTCCAAATTGACCCACAGCCTGCTTTTGCTTAGCGTTGTTCATGTGATACACAGAGCGCGATCACGTCCCGTTGTATCTCCTTCGCAATCGAC
Source organism: Pythium grandisporangium (assembly GCA_023336285.1). Classification (NCBI taxonomy): domain Eukaryota; phylum Oomycota; class Peronosporomycetes; order Pythiales; family Pythiaceae; genus Pythium; species Pythium grandisporangium. Next base: position 7,909 of record JAADWT010000566.1, read on the forward strand.
AGATCACCCTCGACATGCACTCCGATTGCACTACGCGTGAGAGTCTCCAAGCTCGTTGTCAAATCATTTCCGATTGCCACCGTCGGTGCGAGTGATGCGACTTGAGTGTGGAGTGCCCATAAGCGCTCCCATAAAGTGATGGCTACACGACTGTGCTGAATAGAAGCGAACGCATAGGGAAGGCATCGCTCTACAGCGTGAAACGCTGCACTACCCAACTCATCCAGCCCTTCAGCACTGATAAGGAATCTCTCGTGATGGTCAAGCTGAGTCCAAACGATCACGCTCGATACGATCAACAAGCACGCACGACGCTGCGCACTCAGTTGGTTCGCATTCATATCTCCATCGTCTGTGTTGGTACGCAAAGTACGAGCAAAAGCGTCCATGACCTCTAGCAACCACGACTCATTTGCACCGATTGCCTTCGGCGCATGCCCGACGGCGGCTACGATGGCGCCAGAGACCGCGTATACAAGTTGGTCACGCACTCGGTCCGACACATGTGTCCACAGTACAAAGCGCTGTTGTAACAGCCACAAGAAGAGATGGGACCCACCCACTGGCGGGGTGATTCCAGCGCTAGCAAGAGCAGACAGCAAAACTCCACTACGCCACCATGCAAACGCATTGTGAGTCTTCTCCGCCGGCATCGAAGATGAACTTTTAGAGAGTTCCAGCACGTGATCCACGACCGAAGAAGCTCCTTCAGGGGGATCACACTTCGCTAACACCTCGACGGCGAAGCGCGCCAACAGCGACGTGCTTGATCCCGAGTCTGGGTCAAAAGGCAAGCGTGGCAGGAATTCGGTGAGCACGAGGGTACTCACACAGGTTGCAAGATGTTTGGCGTCATGGCTCGAGGTGGTGGAGCGGGCTGCAGAGCTTGCGGCGTCGACTAGAGCACCCTCCTTGGTTGACGCCTGCACCAATTTGGAGAGTAGATTAATCCATTTCGAAGCAATCACAGCGATGAAACTTGACGGAGTCGCGCGGGACGCCTCCCACTGGGCTACCAATGTGGAAAACAGTCGCAAGTGGATGATCTCAACCTGTTCTGTTGACAAGAGCTGAGATTCCACTGCCACTGCGTCAATGATATCCCCAAGAAAGCCAACGGATGTTTCATCACAGGGTACTTCGACACCGGTGTTTAAAAGATACGTCGGTGCGAAAACCTCAGTCACGAGAAATTCAACGCAGGACGGATGGACTGCAGCCAATTCAAGACATGCCTTCCTCACATGTGCATCGGCAAATCGAACCATGACACGACGCACCAGCGCACAGAGATCAAGTGGTGGGAGCACAGTCACCTTGGCAAGTGAGTGCAGCAGTGTTTCACACGTTGCTGCAATTTGCACCTCCGGCTCGAGTTCCAGTGGTTCGTCTTCTTCATCGTCCTCGTCTTGCTCACGAATTGGTGCAATAGTAGGGTCCCTGCACGATGCGTGCGAACGAATATAGTTGAGCGTCTTGAACACCAGGTTCGTGTGGGGCAATGCCTGGACTTCCACATCAAATAGCTTACTCCTCTGCCGTACGTAGATACCACCGGCACGATCGACGATACAACTCAGCGCAGCTCGCTCGACCAGGTTGACAGTACCAATGCTGTGCAGACTCAAGAGAACACGCTGCACGTCTGACGTTTCCCAAGTCAGCTCGTGTCGAATTGTTGAGAAGGGAGACACATCGGCACCCATAACTGCGAGTCGTGTCTCTCGTTCTTCGTCTTCGGTCACCGTTAGCGGAGCAACTACGACGCCCACATAAGCGCCCATCCAATTGATGGCAGCCACGCTACCAAATTGGGTATTTGACCCAGTTTCTCCCTCGAACATGGATTCAAGTTGTTTCACGGAGGTATCTACACGAGCAGCCACTAGGTCGCAGCCCATCACATCCAGTCGCGACTGAAGGAACGCCAATGGTAGCATGGATAACAATGCTCCAGGTTCATGACCAGTCCCGGTCGGGAAATTCTCAACCAAGTCAGCCACGACATCGTGCACGTCGGATGATGAAGCTGCGTGGTAGCGCACACATTCCACCAGCACGGGACCAAGAGCCACAGCGATCGGCAAATCGTGGCGATGAAGTCGCATTTGAGTCAATACTGTACGTAAGTTTCGTAGCCAAGACACACGCTGCAATGCTGCCATGCCTTGGCTCAGTCGCGCCAACCCCATGAGAGATGCCCACAAAGTGACCCAGTTCGGTTGATGTCTATCAGTTGAGTTGCCGAGTTGGAGCGTAATCTCCGATGCAGCCAACAACGCAGGGGAGCTGTCGTTCTTGCCACCGTCAATGGGGAACACCTCGCCACGAATCACGGACACACCATCTTCCCCCACCGACCGCAATACGGTGCGCAACACTGCCTCTGTGAGAGCCTTGGTACTAGTGCGTCGGTGATGAATTGTGACACCATCATTTCCACCCACACGAGCAGCCAACGGATCGCCAAGACCTCTCGCCAAGACACTGCCAATGTGACTAGCACACAAAGTCGCCACACTGCGAACCAGGGCGTGGTGTGATTCGGTACTCATCAGTGGGGTCACCAGCGCAAGGTCCTCACACAGCGAAGGTTCATCCATGGTATGCACGAGTAGCAAACCCAGCAAGACATGCACGAGCACGTGTTCCTGATCCGCATCCTTAAGCACGCGAACTTCCTGAATGCTTTGGCTCAATTGATGGCGCAGGGCAGTCTTGGCTGTGTCGACCACTGAAAGCATGGTCGCCCCGAAGACCACGGGAGACATTGGCGAAAGCCGTTGGCGACGCAGTCGACGAGACGCTAGTACGGTTGCCTGACCTGCCAGCGCGCCCACGGCCAGCCAAGTCATGTCGTGCTCCTTGGATCGTTCCAGCAACGCTACAATCTGGTCACCAACAAGCGAGGCAAGCACATCATCCGTATGCCCGTGAGCCGCCTCGGTGGGGGTCTTTAACTCGGCTAGTTCTTCCAGACTTTCCAGTAGTTTTTGCATGAAGGACACCCATGCTTCCATCCACAGCAGCATATCCAGCAGCGCCCGCACGTCATCCTCACCCGACGATTGCCGCAGCGGAGCATCAAGAGCGCCACGCACCAATAGAATCTTCGACATGTCCTCAACGTGGGTCGACACCACGCGCATCCGCTTGTCCTTGCGCTTGTTGGCCGCCGTATCGGCAGCCTCAACGGGGGCATACGCCAACAAGTAACTGCGCCAGTCCATCTCACCATCCGACACCGCATCCAGTTCCTCCAGAATCCTTGACCGCGTGGGGATTTGCTTCTTCATCTCCTTGGTCGCTGCACTAGAGACACGGTTGGAGAACGAGAATGATGCCACCGTCGACCCACCACCACGACCACCACGGCTTGACCCGGGCGTCACCTGTTTGCATTCCGCATCCAGCAATTTCACAAGCAATGGCTGCATTGCCCTACGCACGTCGGCATCCGCCTCACGGGTCAGTGCTGCCCACAGACGCTCCACGGCCTCGTCCACGTCGTCCTGCGTCCATGCATCCTCGTCTTCGTCCTCCACCTCGTCATTTGCGGAGGCATTCACATGGTGACCATCATCTGCCAAGCCCAAGCCCAGCGCGGCCAAGGAGAACCCACTCAGCGCGGCAAAGGCCTCACGCCGCACGTCCGAATCCTCGGCCTCGGCCAATTCCCACAGTGCATCCACCACCTTGCCTCCGTACCGTGGACTGGTCTCCATAAAGCCACCCTGCGCGCCATGCGCATACAAGTGACAGAGTTCCTGTTGAAAGAGCGAGGCATTCACGCATGGAATCCGTTTCTTCTTCATCTTACTGGTCAAAATCTTGATCGTGGTTTCCATATCCAGGCAATCGCTCGTGCACAACCGGGTGACGGCACGCACAGCCATGCTGGCCACACCAACAGCGTCGCTCTCCAGGAATCGCTGAATCTCAGCGATCCACTCCACGCCACACTCTGGGTCCTTCTCACAGATGGCAAGAATCGTGGCCGTCCGCACGATCGCTAGTTCGTTGGACAGCGCCGTAGCCTGTGGGGCATCACCATGGGTCTCGCAAGTGGTGACGAGGCTGGCCGTGGCCTGCAGCATCGTCTCCAGCTGTGGGTACACGCGTGATTCGTGCTGCCACACCAGCAACTGCAGATGCAGAGCCTGCGCACGCATCGCTGGTACGCTTTGCATGCGTTTGATTAGGCGCAGGATGATCTTCATGGTCTCGGTCGTTGTCGCCGCCAAGGGCGCCAGCACCTGGAAGCACCGACTCATCCACTCGGCCTGCTTCGTGTCCTCCACAGTCAACGCAGTAGTAGCAGTAGCAGGATAAGAAGGAGCGCGCCATGAAGTGAGAAACAAGAGCGTGGACACGAGCAGCTTGGTGGTCGACGGCGGCATGGAGGACGAGCGGTGATGGCGAGCGTGGTCCAGACGTCGCCTCACGGCATCCAGCGCCGCGATTCGAAGCGAGCCACGACGATCAACCAGCATGGCGCCCAGCTGAAGCGTGACCAACTGCATGCCACCAGCGGTATCACTGGCGGCGACGAAGAGGGACTGCAGCCAGTGGTGACATGCCTGAAGCGATCCCACCAGCGCGATAAACGACGCCGCATGTGGCGCCTCATGGATCGACGTGAAAGAGGTTGCCGTGCTGGTCGTGGCCTCGGCTAGTAATGATGGCGCCGTATAAGTCACCGTCGTGAGTATCTCCATGACGCGCTGCAAGAGTGTCGAGGCATCGGCGCTGTGCGTGGGCAGCACCGACACCAAAGGCACCACGAGCGATTCCACGTAAACGTCCCGCATCTCTGGTTGACGGCCATGCCACGTTACCGGTGTCATCAGTACAGTGCGAAGCACCTGAAGCATGAGCTTCTGGTCTGCTGGTCCGGCGGTATCCATCACGAGCACGGAGCCACAGGACCACAGCACGGTGGATGAGCGCAGGGCACGGGGGAAGCAGGACGCTAGCACCAGTAATGACTGCAGGAGAGACGTGACGCCAAGCTGATGCGAGATGCCGAAGGAGATCCGGCGCAGCAGCGCATGAGCCACCGCCGTGGCGGATGCCTCGGGTGGTGGCGACGTCTGCAGCAGGTCCACCGTGGAGGCCACGAGTGCACCGTCCAGTAGCCAAGACGAGGCATCCACCGACTGCGGGTACGTGAGCAATGCTCGCATGAGCAGCTCACTCACGACTACAGCTGGTGTCTTCACACTGGCGAGATCACCATCTTGGTCCTCTTCGTCGTCATCGTCGCCGTCCGCCGTCCACGCGCACCGCACGAGCTCGTGGAGCACGGCAAACTTGTGGGCCATGGCCGCGTGCTGGTCAATGAGCGTGGCGATCAGTAGCGGTCGCGCGATGGAGATACAGGTTATGAGCGATGGAGATGTTAGCTCAGGTGCCTCCATGGCCGTGAGCACACCCAGCAGGATGTCCGGATTCGCGCGCTGGATCTCCACCAGCACGCACTGGAATTGCCGGATCGCGTCCGGCGCCGGAATGGCCGAACCGGAGGACACGCTTTGGCACATTTGCCGGACAAGCATGAAGCCGAGGTGCTTGACCTTGCCCAGCGGCGCCGTGCAGACCGAGACGGGCAGCTGCAAGCGCTGGATGAGCGCGGATCCCGGTTGCGCATGCGCGGCCCAGGTGGCCACGACCGCGGCCAGCAATTGCTGCGTGGATGCCACCGATGGTGTCGAGATGAGCAGGTCCAGCGCGGCGCTGAGCGACTTGTCCATGTCCGCCGCGGACGGCGCCTTGCGCAGCGCCGCGATGAGCGACGTAGCGTCGGCCATATTGGCGAGCAGCGCGGTCAGGTGCGTGGGGAATGACCGACCTCCTTGCTGGCTGTGTACGAAGCACTCACTTCGTATCCGTTTTGCTGTACTGATTTAACGACCAGCTCGAAAGAACCCACAGTTATTGCATTGAAAGCTGTTAGGAACATGTATGAGGAGACAAAAGACGGATTTATTGTTTCTCGCAGGAATCCTGCGAGAAACAAATTTTAAGTCCGAAAAAAGCTGTCAGATCATTGCGGCAGGAATGACCTCACAAACAGTTTTTTCGGACAGCTGCTCTGCCCCATATTACAGGACCCTCGTTGGATAACTCCAGGTGCTGATTGCGCACCTCCAATCAACTTCAAATAAGCCACGCGATTGCCATTGGCAATGAGATTCTGTTCAGTACCCATCAGCTGTAGAGGTGCTGAATAGGCATGACTTGCTTTGAGTTGACTTGAAGTGGAGGTTTGCACCCTACAGCCTAGAGGCCTGGAGGTGGCATGCAGATCTCGCTAGAAAATCCGACCATGAAACGTGATTGCCGCATTCTTCAAGCTGAGCCAACTCCCAGCGCAATCGCAATCGTCAAACCCCGTAGCAATGCTGTGCAGGGCATGTGTCTGAAGACTCACCAATACTAAGACGGACAAACTCTTTGGTCCATAGCTCACGATGAGCGAAATCCTGGTACACTGTCCTCACGCCCGACTGACGCAATCCACTCATGAAACGCAGCATTTCGCCTCCTGACGACCTGTACGACGCTGACTTGGTAATATATTATACCGTACCTTGCAAGTTGGCAACCACACGCACGCAGTAAGGTAGTATTTCCCACCAACCCGACAACCTGCGTAAGTTACAAAGCGATCACCAACATTGGGGATTGTTTCAGGTTTGTCTCGTAGATATTACCAGTGAAGGAAATCACCACCAACATCAGCCGATCACCAACACCAGACGATCCCGTTGAACAAAACGCCACACGCCACATAGAGCATCCAAGCGGAAGCAATCGTGCAATTCGTCAGCGCCGCGGAGCCCCTGGAAATACTCGGTTCTCCACGATCTGATTCAACGACGCAGGGGGGCAGGGCAGTCCATGCATCTGATAACGCCTGTGAGCTGAGGGCGGCGTTGGATCTTTCTCTTCCTTTTTCCTTCCTTCTCCGGTTTGTTCCCCCGCTTTCCTCCCCTCCCCTCCCCGTTTCCTCCGCCCTGTACAGAGTGTAGAACTTCTTGGGACGGGCGTCCGTCCACTTTACCTTCCGTTTCCGCACGGCCGCATGCCCCTCACATCAATCACTGCATCAACGAAGAAGTGGGATAAAAACGGGGACGGAGCCATGACTGATGTCACCAGGCTCTCCAGGGTGTGTTGCGGGCCGCAGGTTGTTATTATATGGGTTTGTACACGGGTTTAGGAGGGAGTGCGGGATAGGGGACGCACATGTCTATCTGGAAGCCAGCCTCCAGAAAACCTGAGTTGATTGACCCGTGGGTGGGTTTAGCAATGTGGCGTCCAGAGTCACTGCCACCCGACACCCCTACCCCCAGTCGTAGCCGCAAGCTGGCCAATGAGGAGCCGGCACCTGCTCCTCTGGCTGAAACTCAACAGGGGGTTGTTCCGTATTTGTGTGTGTTTTTTCAAGTCGTTCCATCCACCTGCCTCCATCTGCGGTCTGCAGTCCGCCGTCCGTCTGCCGGCAGCCGTCTGCCGTCAGCCTACCCACCTGGAATCCTCGTGCTACACATTTTTTCGCCAGGGCTGGGTTCAAAACCTCGGACCAGCACACACTACTGCCTGTGTGACTGACTGAACTCAAGCGTGGGTCCCTGCCGACTGTGTGCTGCCCACCCACACAAACCAACAACAACGCAGCATCCTCGGTGGATTCTTCTGCCACACGCCAACAAGAAGTCCCAGACCCGCGTGAACTCGCCCGCACGCCAAGCGGAAGCAAGCAGGAGCGAAGCAGAGGTCATCATTTGCGAGGCACCCAACGCGACATCTTCTGCTAGAGAGTGCGTGGAAGGAAGGGGGATCTCAAGAAGAAACCCACGTTCTCGTCTTGCGCACCGCACATCGCACGCTCTGCCACTCACACGCCTCTCTCCTCTCCGTCCGTTCGTCCGTCCCTTCGTTCGTCCGTGCGTCCACGTGTGCGCGTTTGGCTCGACTTTGCCTTTTTCGTTGGCGTTGGCGTTTTGATTTTGTTGTTGTTGGCGCACACACTGTTGGCGTTGCTCATTGCCCGTCGTCTTCCATCGCGTGCTCCCCTCCTCGACATCGTCGGATTGGATTTGTTGCAAAATTGTAAAGTGTTGGCGTGAACCACCTCCAACGCTGGTCGCTGGCTCCCCTCCCGTGCCCACTCCATCATGAAGAGTGATTTCATCGGCGGCACAATCGCCGTGGTCTCGGCCGTCGGCTCCATCTTTGGCGTCAACCTGCAAAAGTACTCGCATGACAAGGAAGACCTGCGCGCCAAGCCACGGCCCTACCACCTGCGTCCGCTCTGGTGGGTGGGCATGATCTGCGTCGTGCTGGCCTCGCTGGGCGATTTCTTTGCGCTGGGCTTTGCGCCCCAGACCCTCGTGGCCTCGCTCGGTGGTGGCTCGACGATCTTGGGCAATTGCCTCATGTCGCGCTTTTGGCTCAAGCAATCGCTGTACATTACCGATGTCACGGGCGTCGCGCTGGTCACGCTGGGTGTGGTCATCCTCGCCGGCGCCAGTGAAGGCGAGGAGGGCCACTACAAGATGGATCAGATTTACCAACTCATGGAGGCTGGCCCCTTTATCCTCTACTGCATCATCACCACGGCCTTTGTCATGACGCTCTACCTGCGCGTGCGTCGCTCGAAGGCCCCCGCGCTTCGTGTCGCGGCCTCATCCCTGGACAAATCCCCCACGGCCGCGGGGGACCAGCCACCATCAGTGCCGGAGTCTGTGCGCTTGAACCCCGTGCCCGGCAGCAAGAGCTCAGCCGAGACGAGCGAGGACAAGGCGGCGGCCAGCGAGGACAAGGCGCCGCAGCATGTGGTGCGAGTGTCGTCGAAGCGGCGCGCCGACGCCGCGAGCTTCCAGCGCTCGGCGCTCATGTCGCCGTTCCCGTCGCCCGTGTATGGCGGCACGTTGTCGCTGTCGCTGGCGCCGTCGCCGCGCCATCCATCGACGCACCACGTGGAGGAAGACTTGGACGCGGACGCCGTGCTGGACGTGGACGAGCTCATGCAGGCCGGTGGCGCCGTGGACGTGGATGGCGCTACGCCCCGCAAGCTGACGCTGGGCGAGATTGAGAAGCATACGTTGATCATTGACCCCAAACTGCCGCTGTATTGGGCCGCGATCTCGGGCACGATTGGGGCGCAATCGGTGCTGCTGGCCAAGTGCGTGGCGGAAATGATTTCGTCGTCGCTGGGGGGCGACAACCAGTTTGAATACTTTGGCACGTATGTGCTGGTCGGTGGCATGGTGGCGACCCTGCTCACCCAGACGCACACGCTCAACATGGCCACGATGACGGGCGACACCATGTCGGCGTACCCGGTGTTCCAGGCGTTTTGGATCAGTATGAGTAATATCAGCGGCGTGGTGTTTTTCCAGCAGGCGCATGACTTTACGTCGACGCAGTGGATGCTGTTCCCATCGGCCATCGCGCTTGTATTGCTCGGCATCTTCCTGGTCTCGAAGCATGAAAAGTTTGGCAACCGTGTCAAGTACGCGATCGCGATGCCCATTAGCCTCAGCTCGCCCCGACAGCACGACATTGTGGCGCAATCGTTTGTGTTTCGCGTGGCGACACCGCAGCGGCTGCAGGAAGAGGAGGAGTTTGCGTCGGCGCAGCAGCTCGCGGATGCCGAGGCTGGTGAGAGACGGTCACCCGTGCCGCGAGCCCAGCGGTAGGCGAGGCGAGGTCCGTCCTCGGCTTCTTGATCCCGCTGGATCCGCTTTGCTATACTAGCTAGCTAGCTCCCTTCCTCCCTCGATGGATGCGATCGACGGACGAGAAGTGATCGAGTAGGAGGAGGAAGGAAGGGAGGGAGAACGGATGTAATGAATGGAGCGGTCCGTCGCTCCTTGCTCGTGTGTGTTTGTTATCTTCTTCCAAGTACACGTGTCGTTTGCCTTCTGATGTGATGTCCCCACCTCCTCTCTGCAGTAGTTGTAGCTGTAGCTGTAGCTGTAGCTGTAGCTGTAGCTGTAGCTGTAGCTGTAGCTGTAGCTGTAGCTGTA
>JAADWT010000567.1:0-17944 GCA_023336285.1 Pythium grandisporangium
GGTCACACAAGTTGGTGCACCCACACCAGTGTTGACGAGTACCTCCAGTCCTCGGGACTATGACATGTCAGTCAAGGCACACGTAGTGCCATGTGATAGCTCTTATTAGTGATCCCTATTGGATTAGGACAACACCTGTTCTGGGCTTATAATTTCGCCCCAGTCATACTAAGTTCGGATAGTTAGGTTCGATTACCGATCGGATATCGGTAATCAAGGCATGACAGCCATTAGATCCGGATGAGTGGCTGTCAGGGCACGAGGCCAACCTAACCAGATCTGAAGGGATCTAAGAGATTACACTAAAATAGAATCCGTCTTTAATTTGCTTTATTTTCCTTAAGTTACTTAAACGGGTCCCTAAGGCTCGGACCAGAAATACAGGGTTAACTGTATAGCACACTTCCTCTGTGCGAAGTGCTTTGTGAGTCCCGTCACACTTGGTAGCACTTGTAGTCAATCTACGACCTCCGCGGGTCTAGTTGACCTGACCCTCTGAAGTTCTCATGGACAGCATTCCAAGCGCTCGACGATGAGCAGTGGAGTGCGCTTCAGCGCATGGGCCCCATCCTTGGCCAAGAGGGCGTGACACACCTCCAGGGTCAGGATCCTCGGATCCAGGTGGATCGAGTTCAGCTGTATATGCGGCTGGAGCAGGCTATACGAGAGCAGGCCAGTGCTCTGAGCCAGCGGACTCCCGCGGAGAAGCCGCTCAGGCTCAAGGTCCCCACCTATACTGGTGCGGAAGGCGAGAGCTACCTCGCATGGGTTCGCGGGATCGAACTTAATATGAGCACAGGCCAGCTGCACTCACACGAGGCACAAGTGGCCTACGCCATTAATAACTTGGGTGGCAGAGCCCGGGAGTGGGCCGTAACCTGCTCCTCATCCATCATGGAGGCGTTCCCGACGTGGGAACATCTGAAGAATCAGATGTATGTGACTTTCATGCCACCATACTCAGCGTACCGAAATCGCTCGCGCTTCCTCAAACTTACCCAAGGAAAGCGCCCGCTCCGAGACTACGTCCAGGAGCTGCGAACGCTTGTCGCTGGCATGATCGCTAACCCTTTGCCTGAGGCTGTAAAGGTCACGGTCCTCATGGATGGTCTATGCCAAGGCGGCTCCATGAATCGCATCCTGTGACCACGGAGAGTTAGATACAGACCCAATTCCTCACCTCTGCTTCCAATACGTCGCGCGCAACCGTCACCAATGCCCAGCATGTGACGTGGCCGTCAGCGTCCGCTTGCTTTGCAGTCCTTGATTCCACGCATACGTGGGTACTGCTCATTGCACGAGCCATGTCGTCGTAGCTAGGATATGCACGCGTGGCCATCTCCCGAGTCACCGTATGCACAGTATGCCGCCTTCTTACCAGCAAGCACATCTTGTCCTTTGCCACAGCTGGGGCGAGCTCCCACTGCCTCAAGCACCACAGCAACACCTTCTTGCACTACTCATGCATGCATGCCTGCGCTAGGCAACTCCTCACACACTTGGTCGCAATTGGTTAATCGGTAGTACCTTCATCATTGTCCTGAAACGTTCACACTTCGTCGCTCCAAGGCCTTTGGGCATAATGTCGGCCATCATGTCGTTCGTCCCGACATGCTGCACCTCTAGCAGTTTCTTCTCCACTTGATCTCTAGCCATGTGATACTTGTTCTCAATATACTTGGTTCGGTTGTGTTTTCCAGGGCGATCAGTCATAAATACCGATGCCATGTTGTCACCAAGGAGCAAGGGCGTGTGGTAATCCCATTGTAGTTCGTCACACAGCTGGCGAAGCCAAAGCAGATCCTTGAGGCCCTCTGCCATGGCTATGTATTCCGCCTCTGCGGTACTCTGAGCAACAATTCCTTGTTTTCTTGAGGCATAGCTGATTACATTCTTGTCAATCATCGTAATGTAACCACTGATGCTCTTGCGATCCGTCACATCGTTTGCAAAATCTGCGTCCGTGTAATGCACTAGCTCGATCTTCTGTTCCATGCGCACGTCCATTACTAGACCATAATCAATAGTCGATTTCAAATAGCGTAGCACGTGACGTGCCATTAAAAATGAGTGTGGTCAACGCACGCCAGATACGTGCCCAGACGTCTGACTGCATGCGCGAGATCCGGGCGTGTGCCCGATACAAGGTAACCGAGTGCTCCCACGACCTCACGATACGGAACTGACGGCGCCTGCCTCTGGCTCACGCACTTGAAGTGTACCAGACGGCTCTGGAGTCTTGGCCCCACGGCATGACGCCATCCCAAACTTCAGCAAGGTTTCTTTAATATACTGCTCTTGTGAGTACATCACCCGCTTTGTCGTCTTGTCAATAATCACTTCAATACCAAGGAGATACTTCACTTGACCTAGCTCAGTCAGCTGAAACTCTTCCTGCATCTGTTGAGCCACTTGAGCACAAAGGTCGGGTGGACCGATCAGCAGGAGGTCGTCGACGTACACCGTCACGAGCATAGTTATCAATTCTCCCACTTTTCGGGCATAGAGCAGTCCTTTTCGATGCGCATGAACTGCATCGCCACCAACTTCGCATGCAAGGTCTGATTCCACACGTACGGTGCTTGTTTCAAGCCATAAAGACTCTTTTGTAAGTGGCACACGTAGTCTTGATCCGATGCGGTTGCTCCAGCCGGTTGTTCCATGTAGATTGTTTCCTTGAGTGGGCCGTATAGAAACGCCGTCTTCACATCGTACTGTAGCACACTCCAATCGCGTTGCGGCCCATAGTAAATAGCCGCTCTAATAGTTTCAAAGCGTATCACCGGCGCATAGGTCTCCACAAAGTTTACACCATATCTCTGCTTAAAACCATGAATAACAAGCCTCGCTTTCCATCGTGAGATGCCTCCCTTTTCATCACGTTTGACCGCATAAACCCACCGGCACGTAATCACACGTGCTTGGCCAATTGAGTCCCGCTTCACCAACTTCCAGGTCTTGTGCAAGCGCAGGGACTCCAACTCCGACATCATAGCACCCTCCCACTGTTTCCAGTGTTTGCTGGCGCGAGCTTGCTTGTAGCTCTGCGGAATCTGGATGTCTTGTTCATCTTCAGTCACTAGATGCATCACGTAATCTCATAGGTAGCCCGGACGTGCACGCTTTCGTCGCGGCAACACAGTCACAGGCGGCACAGGCGGCTTCTGTAGCTCTGCCTCACATTCTTGAATATCGCCATCGCTATCGGCCTCTTGATATTGCTTCTTTGTGCGCTTCTTGCTGTTTTTCTTCTTGTCAGCGCCCGCCTTGACAGAGCCATCAGGCTCCTCTGTCCGTGCTGCAGTCAACTCTGCTTCCATCGCAGTAGCTGGTGTTGCACGAGTCTCGCCTTTGGGCAGCTCCAGTGCAATGGATGCCAGCACATCATCAGGTCCTTCTAGTACTTCACTAGCAAATGACACGTTTAGCCATGGCCGCATCTTCCAGGTACGTAGAAATGCCACCACGAATTCTTCTTACAGGAATACGAGCACGCGTATCCAAACGCTCCATGTCTTCAAACAACATTCGATGCACATGATCATGCTCCACTGTAAATTGCTCATGACAGAAAACATTCTCGAGGCGGCTAGTCCTCACACCCCCTGTCACCATACTGAGTAGCTTGATTCCCTTCATGTCGTCGCTGTATCCACTCAGCAGGCACATCCCCGTTCGCGAATCCAGTTTGTCACGTCCACTCTGCGCATCCGGCTCGAGATGTGCCAGAGTGAGGCACCCCAAGGTACGCAGCAGGCCCAGTTGTGGTACCTTGCCCATCAGCGCTTCAAACGGCGTCTTGGGCGCTTCCAGCGCACGAGTCGTCCAACGATTCAGTGTATATACTGTGTGTAAAAGGGCTTCGCCCCACAATTCCTTGGGTAGGTCAGTAGCAGCAAGAACAGACCGAACGCATGGTAGCAACACGCCATTAGCACGCTCGACGATAGCATTTTCTTCAGGGCTATAGCCATTCGTCAGCGTCTGCTTGATTCCCTGGCCTCGACAGAAATGTTCGAGCTCTTTGTTCACAAATTCTCCGCCTTGATCAGAATGTAGAGTAGCCACTCTCCATCCCTTCTCCTTGAACTTGACATGAATCCGTAGAATTAGCGCGATCAGGTGCGTGGTGGCTTCCCCTTTCTTGCGCAGAAGGAAGGCCCATCGGTACCTCGTCGCCTCATCCACAACCAGCAGGAACATCGTCTCACCGGTTACTGTTTGTTGTTTCACGGTGCAGATGTTAGCTACTAACTTTTCCAGCGGTCTCTTACAGCGTTCAACTCCACGCTTGTCAGTCATCCGTCGAAACTTGGCCATTCGGCATGGAACACAATCGTAGGTAGCCAATGCCTTTGTATTCACCTTAACACCAAAGTCAAACTTCTTGCCAAGCTCCTTGATCTCATCCATCCCTGCGTGATTGAGTCGTTGATGCAGCAGGTTCATCTGCGCCTTGTCGTCCTCCAGCGCTGTACGCTCTACGCCCAGCACGAGGTGATCCGACACCATCTCTCCTTGAGTCACTTCGCGTGTCCAACACCGATACAACTTATCATGCAGCTCGAACCGGATACACATCGACGGTTTCACGAGCCATGCAATTTTCTTATTTCTCGCAAACCGTAGTTCATAGCCACCTGTCATCAGCATGTAACTCAAAGACATCAAGTTTGTGCGCGCGTTGGGGGTGTAGAACACCTCCTCCAACAGCCGATCTTCCTCCCTCCCCGTGTGCACATTCCGAATGCGCATGTTCACGTCTCCTACCGTCGTCGCCTCTTCGCTACTGCCATTCAGCATCGTGAGGCGATGCCCGGGATTCGTAGTCATACGCACAAACGCAGATAAATCAGAGCAAATATTCACCTGGCTCCCAGAGTCCAGTAGCCACTCCATTTCTCCACGGTCACGTGGGGTAGATGCAGCGAGGGAGCGACTTACCATGAGGGTACACGATTGACGCGCAGGCTCGCCGGCCGCACCGCGTTCATCCCTCGGTCTATCTCTATTCAGTTCCACTCCACTGCCAGCCACACCATCGACTTGTTCCCCATCCGTAGCCACGGCGGCATTTTGCACAAAGTTGTCCAGGTACAGTTGCGTAGCAGCGCGCGCAGCTCTAACCAGAGCTTCATCAGCGCCAACTGCTTGTTCTTGGTCTTCGCCCAGCGAGGCCACAGAATCCCAGCGAGAGCCTTGGTCACTGCTCACATCGCTGTCCGTAATCATCTTGTCGTGAACGCGTTGCTTGCGCTTGGCACGCCGGCCACGCCGCGAACGCTGCGAGCCACTACTCGCCACCGACTTGCTTTCAGTATCCTGCGAGCTGTGACTTGCTCCAGCAGCGAGACTAAGCACTTGCTTTGGTCCACCTCCCTCTTCCTCGCTCCCACTAACTCCTAGCGGGGCGTCAGAATAGTAGGTAGATGACTGTTGTGGTGTGCGCTGTCAACACCACATTCGCAGCCAGCGAGGTGTTACCTCCACGGCGCTGTCCCTCGTTTGCCTTGTCCGGGCAATCACGCGCCCAGTGGCCAGTGCGAACGCAATTGAAGCAATCTGAGCTTCTCGTGCGGTCTGCGGCCTGGTCACTGGTCCTGGCTTTCTTGTTCGAGCCCTGCGATCCACGGCTGGGGCTGCGCGTACGCGAGCGCCCACCGTTGCGACCGCCACTCTGGCCGTCACGTCCACCACCGCGTCCACCTCCACTTCCACCACCGTCACCACGGCGTCCTCGTGAGTTACCACGGCTGCGGCTTCGCCCGCCATCCACTTGCTGCACCATGGAGTTGCGTCCGCCATCACGGCGTCCCTGGAATTGTCTGCGGTGTCGTTCTTCGTTCTCGAGCCACGTAATCACCTCACGCAGCAGCAGCGTACCACTACTCGCACGCATGCGATCACTGCGCTCACGCAGAGCAGGATACACATTCGATGCATTCGTGAGGATCACACCAGCGAGTTCATCTTCTTCGACGGGGCGACGGTTCTCGGACATGAGCCGCGCAATGTCTTGTAGGCTTCGGACGTACGAGGCCACCTTCTCATCCTTCCCTAGCATGCGCGTGTACAGATCGCGCGCCAGGTATACCGTGTTCACGTTGTGTGCTTCGTGAAAGCTGCACAACGCGTTCCACAGCGTCCACGGCTCACCGGTCTCCAGCTCGCGCTGGAACTGGCTGAGTACTTCCCACTTCACCGATGATACAAGCAGCTGGTGCGCCTTGACGCGTCGAACGTCAAAGCACCGCTGCCATCGCACATTCGATGTCCGGCGATCACTCACTCGCTCACGCCCCATCACCAGCAAGTTCATGCCGAGGGCCACGAACATTGTGAGCATTCTCGTCTTCCATTCCTTGTAGTTGTCGAGGCCGGCGAGCAGGCAGTCAGGCTTGAAACTCGCGGTCATCACCAATCTCGTCATCGTACTTTTTTCTTCGGGCGTTAGGTCGCCAGCTTCTTCGGCTTCTACTCCTTGCTCTCCAAATGCAAAACTTGAATGAGGGAAAATGGACGGCGCCTGAGTCCTCGGAGGCGTCCTCGCCCTTTCTCCAGAAGGGGTTAGTCGTGTCGCAAGCTCGGGCCCCAAAGACCGTCGTACGTTCGGCGTACTAGCCAATGGGAACTCCCCATCGCCACGCATCATCCCGTCGTTGGTCACCTGGTCATCGTTGAGGTCATAACCTGTCAGACGATCCTGCCCCTCAGACACAGCTGAGGTTTGGACCGTTGCACTGGACCACCAGATCCAGACATAGCACGTATAGAGGAACAGAGACTTAGAGTCGCTGGGCCAGAATGACCGTAGCGGGAATAGCTGGGATTAAGAGGCTGCGGGGAACACTGTAAAAGCACAAGTGCAGCCTCCAATACCCAGCGGCAACCCAGAGATTCTATTAGATAGTTACAGCCACCCAACCTGCCTCATCTGCTCGTGAGCGACTCTCAGCCACTCAATAGAGAGCTAGTGGCTGCTGCCATCAGATGAGGCTGGGGCTGGAGTGGTGACCCAGGCCATCTGGCAGGCTCACGCTGTTCTGAGTGATGGTGAGGCCCCAGGCCGTCATAACATCTTGTTGCTCGCCAACAATGTGAGCAGCCATCGCCTCGGTGACACAGGGCTTACAAACGTTACCCTTGACTTCTTGCCAAAGAACACCACCTCGATTCTTCAACCCATGGATCAGGGCGTTATCAAGGCGACTAAGGACTTCATCTACACCAAGCGTGAGGAACGCGACTTCGAGTTCTATATTCATGGAATCCATCATCTCCCAGTGGTTGATCTGCTCACCGCATGCGAGTGGTGTGTAGCTGCATTTTGCCGTTGTCTGCGACGACAATCAAGAACGCATGGTCGAAGGCGGACATTCTCTTGGATCGATCCCAAATCGCCAACATTTTGGATTTTTATTAACTCACACCAATACATTTATTTTTACGGACTTTCGTTTTCTTTACATTCACTTCCACATCGGATAAATCAGAGGGGGTCCTGAACGCGAAACGATCTGTACTGTACAGTGGATGGCCATCCGCATTTGAGTGACGATGTTACTCAAATGCGGATGTCATTACCGGGTGATATGCCACCCCGCCGCATTTCCTTTTGCCGCGTCCGCGCCACAGACCCCACCCGCCACCTTTATCCATCCACTCGTCGTCTCCATCCACAGATCGGCTGGCTCCAAGCATGGCAGGTACGGAAGGCGGCACCCCGCCAGCGTCCGCGCAGCCTGTCCACAGTAGAAAGAAGGTGTGTGCGGTCCGCTGGAGGGGCTGGGCTCACTCTGTCCACCGGGTGTTGGTTCTTATGACTCACTCGTTCGTTATTGTCCGTCTTTGTTCCCTTGTGCTATCTTATTCCCGCCCCCAGACGCAGGCTCTGCGGTGCTGCTGGATGACAGCGATCGTGACGCGCCAATGATCGACGACACGGTGCTTCCCACTCGCGAGATACCCACCGCGGAAAGGAACGCCGCCTATGACCCTGACGCTAACAACAGCAGTGAGAGCGATGGCGCGCCCGGCCGTGGGCGGGGTAACGGCGCCTGGGCATTTCTGGAGTCCTCCATATCGCCGTCATCGGCGTCATCAGTTTCGTCCGGACTGAGTGGTAATGACTCGGATTTTGAGACCACTCGAAAGACTGCCTCCTCCAAGTCCTCCAGGGCCAAGAGCGGCAAGGCGGCAATAGCGAAGAAGAAGGAGACGACAAAGGTAGGCAAATCAGTCGCCTCGCCTCTCCGCAAGAGAGTCGCGCCGTCTACTTCGCGCGACAGCGATGTCAACTCACCCCTGCAAGGGTATGAGGATTCCCAACTCTCACTCACGGGCGTGAGGTCGCGCAGCATCTTCTCCGAAGTCATGTCACTAAGTGAGCTCCAGGCCCAACAACTAGAGCTCACACGGATTCAGCGAAGCGCAAAACGTCGGAATGGCACGGACAAGCGCAGCAAGACTGGCATCAGTCGCGCCAAGGCAAGCGCTGTAGTGGAACCCGTACCTGCGACGAAACCCAGAGGAAGAGGGCGGCCGCGTCGTGCCCATTCAAGTGACGACGACAAGGATGGGGAGGAAGGAGAGGAGGAGGAGGTTAATGATGAGGATGAAGATTGCAAAGACGATTTTAAGCATGTAGTCCAACGCATAGCAGAGAAACCGCGCGCCACGTCGACGGGGACGCACAAGCACGCCAAAAAACAGGTAGCTCGTCCTGTCCCAGAGGTCGTTCCGGACCCAACGCCGCGCTCTCGGCGAGAAGTGGGTGAGTTGCTTCCTTTGAGCGCGCTTCAGGCACAGGAACGCGAGTGGGCACGGCTGCGACGCGAACACAAGCTCAAGCTAGGAGCCTCGTTGGCAGAACGCGAAGCTACTTCAAGCGCCCGTGTGAACGGAGAAACTATACAGCCAAACAGTGATACCAGCCACGACAGCGCAACGAGTTTGATTGACGTCGTGGAACTGCTTGACGAGGACGACGATGACGTGGTTGTCAATGATAGGGGCGCTGGCTTCGACGAGGTGGAAGATGCCGTCGAGGAAGATGACGATGGTGACGATGATGATGACGACGACGATGACGACGACTTTGTTCCAAGGTGCGATATGAAGTTACAGTACTCCGTAGGCAAAGCGAGTAGTGTGAAGAAAGCCAAGCAAGTTGCGAAATCCACTCGAAATGCGAAGAAGAAGCAGCCACAACAACGTAGGACGAGTGCGAAACAGGGGTCCAAGAAAGATCAGAGCCAATCGCAGGCACAACGGCCCAGCTCTACCAAGCTGGGTGGTGAGATAAATGCTGCTGCAATTGCCATTGCTGTCAAACCGGCTGATTGGACCGACCGTGTGGATATCCTGAGTGAGCCACGCACAGCGGCCGAAACAGTTCCACACAACACAACATGGCGAGCCTCGTCGTTTTCGGTTGCACCTTCCAACGTTTTGCGGCCTTCGCAGATGGGGATCTTTTCGTTCCCACCACCGTTTACTTCATCCAACAATCGCGTTCTTCCGGATTATGGTGCGTTTGCTGGTATGCCTGTCGATCCTCATATTCTCCCTGCATTCGTGATGTCTCATTGACCGACAACATGCGTATCGTATATGCTGCTGTCATACGTAGATGCAAGCGGTGAACTTGCAGCTAAAAGCGGCATCGCTGTTAGGTTTGGAAAATCAAAGCAGTTTTTGTTGACGCGAGAGGATGCTTTGCCACCGCAATCGCAGGCAGCGATGAACGAACGTGTCACGAGCGTCTTGGAGAAATGGTCTCCTCGAATCCGCGAGTGTTATGAGCGCAAAACTGAAGCAATTGTGCGAGATGCAAGGGATATCACGTGCAAGTACTTGGAATCATTATCCAGGCATCGCATGAAATTTTTTAGCAAATTGGAACAACCTGTGCTTCGACAATCACGACGGGATTCGGAGTATTGTAGCCGGAGTACTCGCCACAGTCGGCGTCCACTGCAGATGTGTGCTGCCGAGCACGGAATTGCGAGACAGCTAATGATACCCCGCCCACTATCCCCATTGGAGGAGGGTAGCCGGCTGGGATTTACGCTTGGTCGGGGGGATACATTTTTGAGTGAGAGGCAGATTGTTGTGTCTGGAGCTATCGTGCTTGCTAAGATACAACCGCTAAGCCACTCGACCGCTTTTGTGGGCGTTAAAAGTAGCGTACGCGTGGAGGATGATCCTATCTTACGGTACCTACCGTATTTTGGTGACAATGATCATGGAGATGCCATTGATATGAAGGCGTATGACGCCGTTCGCAAGAAGGAGGAATCTGACACAAGTACGATGAGCAGTGGGCTGGAAAATGAAGCACATGAGTACATATTGCGGGTTGTCGTCGCCGAATGCGGAGATTCGGATAGTGTTTTCACTGCACTCAAGGAGGTGGCAGGGTTCACTCAACCATACACGGAGTATGGGGAAATTAAGAAGATGTACGATGCTCGCGACAAGGCTGCATCTCGGATGAAGGAAATTCGTATGTTTCTTGAAGGCGAAAAATCTGTTCACCGTCCCAACGACACGAAATCCTCCA
Source organism: Pythium grandisporangium (assembly GCA_023336285.1). NCBI lineage: Eukaryota > Oomycota > Peronosporomycetes > Pythiales > Pythiaceae > Pythium > Pythium grandisporangium. The sequence goes on from JAADWT010000567.1 coordinate 10,565, forward strand.
ATGTTGCTTGGACCGCGTTGTCAACCCTGATGAGGTCGGTTCCAGATATCGGGTCGTCCGGGACACACACGAGTAGTACCCTTTCAGAGCGATTGGCGTCTCCGTTAACGTACTTTGACACCAATTTGCTTTCAGCATCCTATCTACAAGCAGCACTGGAAACGTCAGATGGACATGGACCAACTCTCGGATTGCGAAAGACGAATGAGTACAGTGATCTGTCTGAGACGTATCGCGATTTGTTTTGCCGCATGTGCTACAAGTATGATTGTCACGAGCATGGAATCGAGCACCCAATGCCTGCTCGCCGGGTGGATCCAACATATCCCAGCACGCGATATGCACCGGTGATTCTGAAGTCGGCAGCCAACGATGACTCGGCATTTGGGACTCCGCCGGGTTCTGGGGAGGATGCAAACGATACAGATGAAAGTCCAACGACCACTGCCCTAACCAGTCAGACATCAACCGAAATTTCCCAAGAAGAGAATTCTGAAGCCCTCATGGCTGCAAAATTGGCGGATGCAACAGTCAATGGGCTTGGTAACGTTACCCAAACTGCCTGTATCTTCGTAGGCTCCAGGACACCGACCACTGAAAGTATCACAGAAGACAAGAATGTAGATGATATGGGTGAACTCCTTCACAGGCGCTCAGCACGGTCTCATACTCGAGCTAGCACGTTGGCAACAATCAACTTCGAGTCACAGCATCCCTTACAAGGGAGAAGTCGACAGCGGGTTCCGCGCCCCCGCCAACAAGCGAACACCCTGCTTCGATCGGGTGAAGATGAGTCAGAATATCTCGATGACTCACACGCTACGCTTGTGTCAGCCAAAGTCAAGACATTTCTCACAGACAATGAAACATGCAGTGCTATGTGCTGGAAAGGTGTGAAGGTGCAAGAAGTAGTGCCAACTACATCAACGACGGAAGAAGCTGTTACCATCACCGCCGTCACTTCTGTTGCCGTCGCTCACCAAGAAAACACGCCTAATCAGCTCGCTACCACCTCTACCATCGTTAGCACATCGGAGACTGTCGCTGTCACAGTTGATCAGTTAAGCGAGCCGGATGACATTATCAAGGATCGACTCAGTGCCCCCGAGCTGTTACTTCTTCAAAAGCTTCGCTATACCGTTGGAGATCATCCGTGTATGATTGCGTCTGTGCTTGAAAATATTTCGTGTCGTGATGTACACGCGTATCTTGTTGGTCAACAGCGCGCGCACCATCCTTCAGGAAGCGATGCTTGTTTCTCACCTGATGTTAGCGCCAAGAACACTCGCAAACGTGGACGTGGAACCACAACTGTGTCCAGCAACAACCGTGAACTTCTTAAACGCACGCGACACCAGCGTTTGAAAGACACCAGTCAAAGCAACCACGAGTACGAGCCGTGCAACCACGACGGTATATGTGACTACAACGGCACGTGCTCGTGCATGAAGCGTGATCATATGTGTGAGAAAGCGTGTTCGTGCTCAGTAGATTGTCCGAACCGGTGCGTCATTGTTCTTTACTTCCTGCCTACACGATCAGATTTGATCCATTGTTTTCTAATATTTTCTGTCGCTGCCCTTTGCTGTAAAATGTGTTGTCGTTTGCATCGATGTGTGTGCACCCCAGTTTTCAAGGTTGTCGATGCAGTATGGGCAATTGTCGCACCAATCAATGCCCATGCTTCGTATCGATGCGGGAATGTAATCCCGACTTGTGCACTACGTGTGGAGCTACCGATATGCCTGTTCTCATCTACAACGAGCAAATGCGCCAGACAAGCTCATTTGACCTCAACATTTGCTGTAACCTGAGTGCACAACGTGGCCTGCACAAGAAGGTGGGCGTGTCGGTATCTGCGACGCACGGTTGGGGTGCATTCGCGCTAGAGCCGATTCGAAAGGGGGAGTTCATCTACGAATATACTGGTGCGATTATCTCGCACGACGAAGCCGAACGCCGTGGTTCGATATACGACAAGATGAATATCAGTTTCCTCTTCGATCTGAACGAAGATGCAGTTGTTGACGCAGTCCGCAAAGGCAACAAGAGCAAATTTGCAAATCATGCCCGTGTGGGGCAGAAGTGCCATGCACGTGTAATGCGCGTTGGAGGTGAGCATCGCATCTCTGTCTGGGCCTGCGCTGATATCCATGCCGGAGAGGAACTATTTTTCGATTACGGATACCACGGGGAGTCGGCCCCGGTTTGGAGTAAAATGCGTATTACCGGCTCAGGCAAGGGTGATAACGTCAAGAGCAAGACCAAGGGCAATTTGTAGCGATTGCAGAATTGGGCCTGGTGAGGCGTTTATGAATGAATGCTCTGCTCTATCTGTGTGGTGCCAAATCTGAATTTGAGTGAAGGGATTTTGAAACGGATATTCCATCGCTGTGAAGATACAATTTCAAGCTGTGAACAAATTTTCTTCAACTCGGTAAGGTTTATCTCAGTCGTATCATTGAAGGAAGTCCGACACCGGAAGACGAAGGAGAAATTGACATGTGAGTGAGTCCTTATTATGAGCTTGGTTGTTGAAGAGTTGATTGATATGTTGCGTTGCCTAACGAAATCTAAAAAGAAAAAGAAAATAATCGAAAATGAAATCTAGATTTACAGTACAGGTGCCCTGAACTCGATCAGGTGGTCCTACTAACGAAGCAAGCGCCAAGGCCACGACAATCGCAGCCATGGAACTCAAGGACACTAGTTTCCGTCCGCCCAGTACCAAGAATACCAAGTAGCGATTCAAGAATCTGTATTTGATGGACCGGTCTATTAGGACGTGCATTTCGTCGAAACCGGTGACGATTGTTCTAATACGAGCTACAATTCTATGTCATCGTTACACGTTGCACTGATGTTTATCTTTATGAGTTTCTGGTTACGATCAACTTTGTTTTTGAATAACACGGTACCCACAACTGCTTGTCATTTCACGCACCTGGATACACAAACATACTACAACATGTACGTCTGAAAGTGATCATGCAAATTCTACGCACACGGGTGTTTGATATTTGGGTCAAGCATTTAACGCCCGATGGGATATGTTACGTTGCAGCTATACCTGGCTGTTGAGTCAAACCAAGCCGGATCCCGAGGATGCTTGATTGATAGACGATTATGATGAGTGTTATGCGATCAATTGGAGCGCCGTGTACCTGATGGAACACAATATCTGATTACTCTTCCACGACTGCTGATTCTTTTGACGAACAGTTTCATCCTGGATGTCTACGTTTCCAGTGACAATCACGAAAGTAACCCAAAAACCACCGCACTAACATCCAGACTCCGAAGCAACCGGCGATAGCATTTTGTGCAATTTGACGTCGTTACTACTGGATACACGCCAATCAGAGACATCACACGTTCGTCTGGGGAGATGCTTGAAGATGAAGCCGGATTGTTTTCGGTGTAAATATACCAGTGTAACGGTAGCACTTAGCACTTCAGCCGATACACGGTTGACCGCTACAAATTCCTCGTGTATCACCGTTGCGACCTTGCAGCTAGGTCTAGGACCTGGGCAATACCTTTAATAGGATTCTGCAACCTAACAAACAATCCTTGTCGGTGGTCTATTGAACCGACATGGGGGGATAACTAATTAATCGATGCTTTTCGATCCAACCTGCTGCTAGCAAGCTACACTGTAGGACCTCTATGACAGACGGCTATAGAGGTTTACGAGAACGAAAATGCATTTCGGCCTGTGCAATGACCCCGGCACGTTCCAACGAACAATGGACTGTGTGCTACGCGGTTTATTGTGGGTGACGGGTCTCGTCTGTTTGGACGACATCATCATCTATACACGCGGTGGTGTCACTAGGGATGCGGTGGAGTTGGCCACGGTGCTCCAACACTTACAGATCGCAGATCTTAGCTTGAAAGTAAAGAAATGCACGTTTGTGATGAACAAACTGGAGTACCTGGGTCACGAAATCAGTGGCGCCGGCATGCACCCACTAGACCGTCTCGCCACGGACGTGCACTAATTCCCCGTTCTGCACGACACCACTTTCCTCGTAAAGTACAGTAGCGGGGTGGCACCGGTGAAGCGCTTATTACGCACAATCCAAGAGGGAGATGGACCGCTGAGCAGCAAACCGCGTTCGAGGACGTGATGGCAACATTGTCAAAGTTGATCCTCGTGTATCGGGCTTTCACCAAACCGTTTGTTCTAATGACAGATGCATCGGCCGTGAGCCTGGGCGCAGCCCTCACACACGAAAGCGAAATAGGGAACAATGTGACTGGAATCACGAGCCAAGTGAACAGCTCCACAATGGCAAAGTACTCGGTCAAGAAAATGGAATGTATGGCAGTCGTGTAGAGCGTTAAACGCTTTCGCCCATATCTCTACGGTTACCGATATACAGTCGTCACCAACCACGGTGCACTCAACTGGTTGATGATGGCCAATGAGCTCACGGGGCGTCTCCATCAATGGGTGCTCACGCTACAAGAGTACGACTTTAGCATCCGCTTTGGTGCCGGGGTGGCCAATGTAGTTGCTGATGCGCAGAGGAGCGCTCCCATCAGCGCAATCAACAAGCTGTAGCACAGGTTCGCTGCGTCGATGACGACGGCGATGGCTCTCGACCGCTGACAGATCAACCACTTGAAGTGCATCTTTAACGCGTGCTACTGCAGGGTGCTGTGCATCAACAGCCGCACGGGTACACTAGCACGTGTTGCATTCGGCACTCCGACTCCAGGCAGGGACGGGTCTAGCGGGGCTGGAGGCCGGGCTCACTTGTAACCAGACACCGCGGTCAGTGGCACATAAATTGTGCGAGGAAGGCGGGCGCCGTGGCACCGCGCAAACGGAACACAACCACGATGCGACGCACGGCCCCGCGACCGTCGCAGTGCCGCCCGACGATCTGGACGCCCGAACCCCCAGCCAGTGTGGTACCGTGCGCCCGGGAAACCCGCGGAAGACATATGCACATCAGCGCCCATTCGTCGTCCGAGCGCAGTGACGTCGACAGAGGCGATACTGGGGATGGAGAGCAGTGGTATAGCCACGGTGAAAGCACCGGCGGGTGATGGAGAGGTGGTGAAGATGGCGACAACAGAAGCAGCTGCAACTAGCGACAGCTCCATAATGAAGACGAGAATGAGACTGTACGAAGGAACGCTCAAACGCGACAAGGAAACACGGAGAACATTATATATTTTTGATCGAACTACCAGATCAAGACGAACCGAAGTACGAGCGTTAGAAACAGAAGAGAATACCGGTACGCAGGAGACGGCGAACTCGCAACGGACGGACGGGCTCATCGCCGAGAGAAAGCAAGCCAGCGCTATGGCTGACAGACTGCAAGAGAAAGACGAGTACAAGGAACCCTACTAATGTCCAACACCACGTAGGGACGTCCGAGACTGGACCCTGGGATACTAAGACTGCGGATGCCGGAACCAGAAACAGCTGATATGATTCCATTGGGAGCGTGCAACTGGGTCGGAGATCGCTGAGCGATTGACGTGGTGGGACCGCTACTTGCCACGGATCACCGCCCTCGACTACACGACAAGATACGCCGTAGCGGTGGCAGTGAAGCAACATCTGGCCCACGACATCGCCGAGTTCCTGCTCAGCAGTGTTAAGTGAAGTTTGGCCCTTTCCACAAATTGACGCTCGACTGTGCGACGGAATTCGGGGGACGGGTGACGTATGGATTGGCCGAGCTGCTACAGGCGAAACTGTCCCATCCGATTCCGTGCAGACCGAATCTTCTCGGTCTGGTGGAACGATTTCATCAGACCTGGACGGATATGGTGAGTATCTAGGTCAACGAGGGACATACCGCTTGGGACGCGTGGTTCTCGTACGCATTGTACGTCTACAATTCCTCAGCTCACAGCTCCCACGGGTTCCAACAAAATGAACGGACCATGGGCGAGCACCCCGGATCCCAGCTGAACTCAGCTAAACAACCGGGTGCATACTCGAGTCACGCCGGAAGGACATCACGAGATTTTGCGCGAGACCTGGAGGCAGCGCTGCGAGTGACTGGTGAGGCAATTGTGGGAGAACAACGGCTTCAGGCCTGGTTCAATGACCGACAAGTGAGAGCACGGCGCGCAGTCGAGGTAGGCGCCGTGGTATGGGCGCTCGACCACCACAAGGACAAGGTGTGTCGAAGCTGGTACAGAGATGTCAAGGGCGGGCGAAGACCCAGGAGATGGCCGGACATGACAACGTCAAGGGAGAGATGGGCGACAGCAAGGAGCAGTATGTCTCACATGTGTCGTTCGTGGTACGCTACCGTTGCCCGAAGATCCTACTAGACGCCTGTGCAAGAGACACCAGGATTGAGGTCGAAGAGGAAGTGTTAGCAGCACAAGACAATCAGCAGAATAACAGGCAAGCGAGCACCCGTGTCAAAGACACGAGACCACACAAAGCAGGCAATCGAAGCAAACAAGACGGCACGGACGAGGGCAGCGTAGACAACGAGACAATGGGGGAAGACGGCAAGCGCGAAGGCGATGGCGAAGGGTGCCGGCTCAACAAGCAAACCGCACAAATTCGAATGGTACAACCTGGGAGACCACGAAAGCCTAACCCATGGGCAGAGGCACAGGGAGATTTTAACTATGGAGGCGGGGGAGGCGTCGACTGCGCTGCGGAACTACGGCGCAGGCGTAATCACGCAAGCAAGAGGAGGAGTGTATTGGTCATCGACTTGGCCAAAAGCGGCAGCGATGTCGAAAATAGGTCTCACACGAGCAATTCGGAAGACTCCTGAAGCGGGCACGAGTCAGAACAAACCCGAATCTGTGAGTAGAGTGTAACAATTGGAAAGTTACTCGGAGTACAAGCCGAGTGGTGCCCGCGATCAAGGCGCGGCAGGTGATCGTGGAACCTCAAAGTGTTGTCCAACTGGGAGGAGAGCGTTCGAGGGACGAGAAATGAAATCAAATGAAGACGACGGGTCCAACGAGACGTCAAGGAGCCGGAGAGGGACAGCGAGAACGAGCGGACCGAGGGAGCGCCAAGGAATCACTGGGACATGGTGTGCTTGCGGTGCGGTAACCCCGACGCAGAGAGAAGCACAGACAGTCACAAATTTGCGAACGTAGAGCGCAAATGGCTTGCAGGGTAGAGCACGTGTACATCTTGTTAGGAGGGGTAGAGCGGGATTGACGCATCAACAAGAAGCTTTCCCCACTGCTGAATCTGTATGTACATTGTCTTGTGTTTTGTGGTAACTGGGGGAGTCTAACATTACTGTAGTGCACTCTTCATCCGGAGTCTGGATACCTTCGCCCGCTTTATCTCCTACACGACGTCTTAAACCCTTTGTTCCATTTTCGTCAGTTCCCGAGATCATTCGTCGAATAACAACCCGTAGTAAA
>JAADWT010000568.1:0-17928 GCA_023336285.1 Pythium grandisporangium
CCCCCCCCCCCCCCCCCCCCAAACAACAGCAAACGCTGAGAGGAAGACATTCTGCTCGTACGGAAGAGACGACCCCGCGGCATTTGTGCAAAGGGAACGGGTTGGCCACACTGGATTATACGGCACTGTGTGGTAGAGAGCGACTGAAAGCAATCTACGCGGGTCGAGAGAGACAGAACGCGGTTAAAGCCCAGGTGCGTAAGTGTCCAGGGAGTCAGTGTGCGCCGTCGGTGGAGGTGTTGTGGCGCGGGGACGAGCTCCCACCTCTCTCTCCCCCTATTGGCTTGCTCCCCCCCCCACTGCCTGTGCCAGTGCGCGCGCTGTGTGTGCGCCTGTGTGAGAGGTTTCCACGTGTGTGTGTGTGCATTGTGCGGCCTTGCTCGCACTTCAGTGCGCAAGCCGTGTTGGTAGCAACGTGAATCACTCACGTCGTCTTGGTGACCTTGTCTCCCTCCAGCTTCCCTCGCTTCGGCGCATTCCCCGCCTCTTCATTCCCCACTTCCCCCCGCTGCATCCGCTCTTCATAGGTGTGTATCTTTCTTTTTTTACTGCATGGTGTCATGATGCCATGAGACCACACCACCCTCCCCCGCAAGGAAAACACACCGTGTGTATGTATGTGTATTTGCACGTATCCGCGCATGCATGGCCCACTAACGCGTTGGTTTCCCCTCCCCCCCCTCTCTCTCTCTCTCTCGACATGGCGCATTAGCTCGGCCACCATGTCGTCATTTAAATTTTGGGGGCGCAAGAAGACCATCGAGGGACCCACGGTGCCGCCGCGCTCAAGCGGCCGCCCGCCGACATCGCAGCGCTACGACGGCGGCAATGGCAGCGTCAATGGCCACGGCAACGGCATGGGCCACAGCATGAGCACCAGCACGAGCAACAGCAACGCGCTGCCCTTCTCGCACCCAATGTACGCCATGGACGAGGCCGGCATGATTCACCTCAAGGCCACCAACAAGGGCTTCAATGACACGGACATTGCCGTGCACCAGGATGAGATCATCAACGCCGTCGTGCACTATGTGCATGACTCGATGCGCCAGGAGCTGGGGTTCCGCGAGATGTTCATCCCAGCCGCGGATTCACCCGTCAAGGCCAACATCTTTGTGTCGCCCAACTACGCCACGGCCTCCAAGCTCTTGGTGTTTGTGGCCGTGAGCCGTGGGCTGTACCCGGGCCTCTGGTCGCGTGGCTTGGTGTTGCATGCCGGGGTCAAGTCGGGCTCCATGCTGGAATACTTTCGCAAGGCCATCGCGGAAGGGTACGGCATCATTGTGGCCAACCCAAACAAGAACGTGATCGTGCTGCGCGACGGCAAGCAGCGTGTGCCCATCCCGGGCTCCTCATCGCCGGAGGAACACATGGATTCACTCTGGGACCGCTACATTGCACCCTCGCAGGCACGCCGCGTGTACTTTTTGGGGTACTCGTATGGCGGTGTGCTGATCAAGTATTTGCTCCATTCGCGTGGCGACCAGCTGGTGCGCCGCAATGGCGCGATCGCGTTGATTGAATCGAGCCATCGTAGCGAAGATGGCGACTCGCAATCCGTGAAATCCATCTTGGCGCACCGCACGATGTACTGGGAATCGAATGAGGCGTTGTTCCAGACGCGACTGGATGGCGATGCGCCGCATCGTACGGGCTGCACGTGTCTTTCGGCGGGTAAGCCACCGCGCGCGCACTCGAACCATTACTATGTGACGGCGTACTGCATCAACAAGATCCAGGATGCACTCTTCCGATTCCTGGCCGTGCGCGACGCCAAGATGTACGTGGATGGCGAGCGACCTGTGCCCGACCCACCCATGCCGGCGCCCATCGTGAGCAACAACTTTTCCGGCGGCAGCAATGGCAAGTTGCAACGTCAGGGCTCGCGTCGTGAGAACAAGTATAACAACCAGGGCAGCGAGAAGCACTGCAATCTCTGTTTGTTCCACTTCACGCTCTTTGATCGTCGCCACCATTGCCGCATGTGCCACCGCGCCGTGTGCAATGCCTGTTCGCGGGACCGCCTCTTCCTGCCCGGGTCGAGTACGGCGCAGCGCGTGTGCTCGGAGTGTGCGACGGAGGGACCCCGCACGACTCAGCAGACGACGATGTCTAGCGCGTCCTCGTCGACGTCGATCAACCCGACGTCGGCTACGTACCCGCCACCACGAATGGCGCGCACGACGAGCGATGCCATGATCCCCACTAACGGCCAGGACCGCCTCCGTTCGGATACGGAGATGTCGAATGGAGGACGCTCCAACTCGACACCGTCTCAGCCCAACGGGAACCCTGGTGCCTCCTCCAAGCTCAGTGTCGACGACTTTGATCTGCTCAAGGTGATTGGTAAGGGCGCGTTTGGTAAGGTGATGCTCGTGCGCAAGAAGGTCCCGGATGGACAAAACAACCCGAACGCGATCTATGCCATGAAGGTGCTGAAGAAGGCATCTGTGTTTGCCAAGAACCAGGTAGAGCACACCAAGTCGGAGCGTCGTATCTTGCGTGACATTGATCACCCATTTGTGGTGCGCCTTCGGTACGCGTTCCAGTCCGAGGACAAGCTTTACTTGGTCATGGATTACTACAATGGTGGCTCGTTGTTCTTCCACTTGCGTAAGTCACGCAAGTTCTCGGAGAAGCGCTCCAAGTTTTACGCAGCGCAGTTGCTGCTATCGATGGCACACCTGCACGAGCTCAACATCGCGTACCGCGACTTGAAGCTGGAGAACATCTTGATGGACGACAAGGGATTCATTGCACTCACCGATTTTGGTCTGTCGAAGGAGAACGTGGATGTGCCTGATGGAGCCAAGACGTTCTGTGGTACGGCTGAGTACATTGCCCCCGAGCTACTGAAGGGCCTCCCGTACGGAAAGGCCGTGGATTGGTGGGGCTTTGGTACACTTCTGTACGAGATGATGACGGGACAGGTGTGTTGCTTTGTCCTTGTGATGTTGCTCCTGTTCGTGAGATAGATGTCATGTCAGGGAGCTAACAATCGTGTGTGTGTGTTACATGTTATCAGACACCATTCTTTGACCGAAACCGGAAGCGAATGTTCCACAATATCTTGCACCGCGATGTGGCGTTCACGTCCGCGTTCTCTGAAGACGCGAAGGACCTATTGACTGGGGTACGGAGAGCAATGTTGGTTCATCATAGCCTCGTATTAGTGTGGATGTACGCTTACATGTTCTACCTGTGTGATTGATATTTGTTTAGTTGCTCCGTCGTGACCCGCTCAAGCGTCTAGGCTCTGGTCCGTCTGGTGCCCAGGAGATCATGGATCACGCCTTCTTCTCTTCCATCGACTGGGACCTGTTGATGCTGCGTGATGTTGAACCGCCGTTCAAGCCGGTGGTCGCAAGTGAGGCTGATGTTTCCAACGTTGCCAACATTTTCACGCGTGAGGTGGCACGCGACTCGCCAGTGACGCAGCAAATGGGCGAAACACACCGCGCGCAGGCTCACTTTAAAGACTTCACGTACATGCCCGAATCGGAGATGACCCGATAAGCGCACGCGATCTCTATTGAGCGCATAACGAAGTGGTGTCTGGTATGGGCGAACTCCAATGTTTCTGTTAGACACAAGAATCGCAACAATTTGGAGGAATGATCAAGACCCGCCGGAGAATGGAACCCGGTGATGTGAGATCTATACGTACATTCGTGATTTGGAACCGTGGAGACGACATCTCCCAGGGCCATATCGCGATTTAAAATACGAAAAAAAATACGAAAAAAAAGTCCGAAGCGAAGAATGAAGTCAAGCGCGCGAGAGCGAGAGAGCACGAGAGCGAGATAATCAAGCAACTGTAGAAACTGTGAGTGGTGACATTGCCCATCGACCAACGATACGCGAGGGCAGTGTAGCGACGAGGAAAGGCACAGGAGGAGGAATGGAGGAGGAGGATCGGTTCGTGGAGGAATACAGAGGAAGTATACTGTGTGTGTTTACAAATACTCGTGGTAGTTGCATTCTTTATCTCTGTTCATAGTTTGCCGTGTGAGTGTTCCCGCAGACCATTTTTCAATCCGAAAGAAATAGATGAAGGTAAGCGTTTTCTGAGTGATGGCCACTGATCAGGATATCGCTAAAGGTGACTATGTCTGCGTCACAGCCTGGATTCCCCACATGCGTTTCTGTGTGTTACCTTTGCTTGTGCATGAAAGCGATGACTCCTCGTGATGTATTGGTGGTTTTGCGTGGCAATGGCTATTTTGATCGAGCGATGTAGCAATGGGGAGGTGTGTGGGCTTCTTGAGCTCCGCATTCCCAATACAGCAGTCATCACCACTTCTTCATCATTCCATCCGTTGCGTTGACCATCGGTGGTGGGCTCGAAGAACGGACAATGCAGCGCGACAGTGTAATCCACATCGGCGACACGATCAGTCTGTGGACAAAGTCGGCATACGCCAAGAATGCGCCGAGTGAAGAATGCAGTCTCGGCTTTGCCAGACACCGCAACGGGGATGTCCTCGTGGTGGCCAGCCGTGAAGCCGACTTTGCACCGGAGGGGCAGGGGCTACAGCGCGCCTACTTCGTCGTGTCCGTTGTGTGTTTTGAATACGCTCAGTGCTGATGCAGCATCCATAGACTCTCTAACTGCGTTGTGCTTGTGTGTATACTTGTTCTGCAGCACACCGGTTCCTGGGTCCAAGCTCACGATCATGGGCACGCCGTTGCAGTTTAGCCAGCCGTTTATCCTCAAGGGTGTTGGAAAGAACGAGAATCGATCACTTAATAACAAGGCCTACAGCAAGAGCGGTGCCATCGACCTCCAATCAGTTGTAGCCAAGGGCGAGATGCACGTGATCATCGAAAAGCCGGGCTTCACGCCAGAGACGGTAAGCACCCGCCATACCTCTGAAAGTGAGTTTACCCTGCTTGAATTGATGGGTGGAAAGTGGGAATGACAACGATCTGTCTGTATTGCCCTGGAGCAGCACATCCTGGATGGCGACTCGGAAGTGAGCCTCACAGTCGTGGACTCGACCCGGCTGCGCAAGGGCTTTAACAAGACACTCACGCACTTCGTGCCGACCAAGGCGAACGCCTCGCGCAGCTCGGGCACGGGTGTAATGAAATGCATGTCCGGGCTTCCTGGTTGTGCGCTGCCCAATGCGCCTGGAGGGATCGTGTGCTGCCTGGGGCGTGGCCCCAAGCTTTCGTTCACCGTACGCAAGGTCCCTGACTCCGAATTGAAGAAGTTGCAGCCGACTAAGGAGGAAGATACCAGCAAGTCCTTGCCCCCCGTGCCAGCCAAGCAAGAAGAGGAAAGTGCCCCTAGTGGTGAGGATGCACAGAACGGAACGAAGGTCGAAGATGCTGAAGAAGAAGTACGACAAGCGAGCATGTCACAGGGCGAAGCTCCTGGAGCATCAAATGTTGAGTCCTCGGCTATGGTGCCTGCTGAGGAGCTTGACTCAATAAGTCAAATGCCCAATGATGACGATCGCCAGGACCCGAGTGAGAAAAACGATGTCGTGGCAAATGGCTCAATGGCAGTAGGGGATGGTCAGGAACCCGACACAACACGTGCGCTACCCAAGGATGAAGAGGACCAGACCACGGCTACCAACGAGGGTGTCATGGTGAATGGGCCCGCGGCACCGGCAACCGATGAGGCACTCGAAGCAACCAGCAAATTGCACACGGATGAAGATAGTCAAGTCAAGACTAGCAAAGGTGAGGGTGGCATAGTAGTAGCTGCGGCAACTGCTGTGGAACCTGATACAGCAAATCAACCCCCCAAGGATCAGGTTGCTCAAACCACGGTCAGCAATGCGGATATAGCGGTTGACATGAACAAGTAGCCCCCAGGAATCGATCCCAACGATCCTGGCAAGCGGCCAGGTCAGGAGTAGGCATCACCGGGGGCGCCACAACTTCAGAAGAAGCCGTGGCGACGGCAGGAAATGACCAGTGACTAACTAGTTGCTACATGAGGGACTGCTCAGTAAGAGAGCCGTTCCCGGCTAAGCGTTGCATTCAAACGGGGGCGGCATCTTGTTGCAAGTGAGATAACATCGGCATGGGAACAGAAAGTAGAAAAGAAAAAGCGCATATCGAACGAAAGGGACGGGCCGCAATCGCTAGGACAGAGAGGCGGAACTGAACCGAGCAAGTATTAGCATGGCGTGCTAGGCAGTGATTGGAGGCATGTTAAAATGTGTCAAGGGCGCTGAAGCGTGACTGGTCACTGGTCAGGAGATTGCAGTACGTGCATTTTTTTTCAGACGTTTGAGAATGTGCTGGGCACACACATACTTCTTCTGTCAACCACTTAGTAGATCTGTTCCCGTTTAGCCACACCACCAAGGTCTTTCGAGACCCCAGGCGTCGTCACACTGCTCCCAGGTTTTATTGATGCCACAACGCAAACGCATCATCAAGACCCCACTTAAGAAACCTCGCGCGCGTGCGCATCCCTTCAACCATTCAAGGCGGAAGGGCGATCGGCTCGAGTCGATCGACTGTGCGCGACTACCAGCCACTGACTAGCCACTGGCCACTGCCTCCTCGCCACCAGCATCGTCTTCATCACCAATCATTCTCTCTACCCCACCCTTCTGCTAGGTTCAAAGAGCTGCTCGCCTCGTATAATTAGTGCAGATCGGTGTGTCCTCCCTCCCTCCTCATTTTTCCTGATCATGCCACCAAACCACCAGCACCATCACACCAGCTGCGTTTGCATCCAATGCTGCGCTCCACCTTCTTCAGTTGCTAATGTTGTCCATGGCTTGCTGGGTTGGTGTCTTTTAGCTATTTTGATCGTGTGATAAGGTCACCACGACTTGCTTTCCACAGCCCAACATGTTGGTCTCCTATTTCCTCCCACCCCACCCCACAGCATCGCATGCGCATGCCCATCATTGTCTAAAACCTAATTTCTCTCTCTCTCTCTCGTTGTGGCTGTGGCTGTGCAGGGAGTGGGTGCCCAGCAGCAACCTTGTCATTCAGCAAGTTCTTTCCGGCGGCAGACCTCGGCTGACTCGCAGACACACTCACGTGAGCTCCTCGTCTCGCTCCGTGTCGCGGCGCTCGCTGTCCTTCTCGCTCCCGTTCACGCGCTCGTCCTCACGACTGGAGCAGAGGCAACGCCGTCACACAGTTCCGCTCACCACCATGACCACGGAGATCAGCTCGACGAAGGCGACGCCTTCCTCCTCCTCTTCTAGCTCCATTCACTATGGCGACGTGATCCAGCTGCGCACTTTGTCCGCGTTCGTGGAGCCATCACCGGCCACGGAAGGCGGCGATCCGGCTGCCAGTGAGTGCTGCCTCGGGTTTTACAAGCACAAGCAACAGCTCCTGCTCGTAGTACCCGCGTCGCCCACCGAGTTCACCGAGCACAAGCTCGTGGAAGCGCAATTCATCGTGTACGTACCCTCCACGATGTGGGAAGTCATCAAGAAACTGTCTTGTCCTGTCACTGCCGGCATGCTGATATATATGGCTTGTTGTTGTTGTTGTTGTTGTTGTGTGCTGGGCATGCCTATTAGATGGCCCATTCCGGGGGACAAGACACCACCGGCGTTGGGCACCCCACTGAGCTACAAGCAGGGCTTTGTGCTCAAGACCTCGGACGGCTCAGGGTACACGCTCAACAACAAGACCCCGGGCCACGCCGATTGTGTGAGCCTGCTACCAATCGCCGCCAAGGGCATGATGAACGTCGTGCTTGACAAACCCGGTGCCTCGCTCGAAACGGTGCGTTTGTCTCTCTCTCGCTCTCCTCGGTTGGGCTTGCCAACGCGCTAGCCAAGCCTTCAGACATGGCATGCTGACCATGCTCTGGATCCATGTTTCGTAACCCAATAGGCTGTGCAAGACGGAGACAGCGACGTGGCCATCACGGTCGTGCACTCGAATCGCAATCGTCGTACATTCAACAAGACACTGACGCATTTCATCAAGCCGCAAAAAGCCACCATCGAGATCCCCGGCGGCTACGTCAGCTCGTCGGGCAAGGGCGCTGCGCTTCGCGTCTCATTACGCAAGGTACCCGACGCGGAGCGCACGCCCAGTTACATCAAGGACCCAGTGGTGCGTCGCCTGAGCCAGCAAATGCGGGACTTGGCCAAGGCCGATGAGACCAGTGAGGCCTCTCGACTGGACTCACCCACATCGGCCTCGGCGTCGGCGACCACCAGTGGCGGGGGCTTCGCCAACCCACCGAGCCGCTCGGCTAGCGTCGTGCTGGCCGCGGCACTCCCCATTCCGGAAGACAACGATGATGGGAATGAGAATGATGAGACTGGTGGCGTAGAAGCAACGACAACCACTCAACCACCGCGCAGCCCGCTGTCGGACACGACGACGGCGGAATCCGGTGAGCCCGAGTCGGGTGGAGAAGAGAAACTGGTCGCGACGACAAAGCCGCTCACGCCCGCGGCAGTGGTAATGGAACTGGCGCCCTCTGAGCTCACGACCATCGATCTCAGCGGCAATGGAGCCGACCTATTAGATGCCATGCAAGGATCCGTCCCAGTGTACCACAAGATGATGATCACGGGCATGTCGCCGTCGCCGTCGCCGCGGGAGGCACCTGTAGTTGGCAGCAATCCCTTCTCCTCCTCCTCCTCCTCCTCATCAGCTGCTTCTGTTCTCGCGCCGTCCCTGGCCACACCAGCCAAGACGGGCTCCACACACAGTCTCCGACCACGCGCGGCGTCGACGGGCACGACCAAGACCTGCCTGGAGACCGAGCGATCCGCAGTCTCGACGCGAGCGTCCGACGTTGGTGCCACCCAGCACGACGACGATGACGACGATGAAGTCATCGCTACCTTCTGCGTCGGCAAGTGCACCATCATGTAGTACCACGACAGACAACGCCCGACACGCCACAAGCGAAAAGCAATCAACTGGAGCGTAGCCACTCCCCTGTATCCTCACCACACCGAACGATAATACACATACGCACCACCCATGATTAAACCGCCATGTACGGGCGTTGGCATTCTTAGTTCGATCCACGCGGCGCATGGTCCTGATCTTGATCATTATCATTGTCTTCCGTCCCTCGGGCCTGCTCCTCACTCATCCGGATGCCCTCACGCGCTTGCACTGGCGCCTTCACGTCAGTATCACCATCATCATCATCATCATCTCCTTCTTCTTCATCTTTCACAGGCGTGACCTTCATCTCCACCACTTTCTCCGTCTTCGCATCAGCCTCACGCTTCCGTCTCGCGCGCTGCCCTTGCAACTGCGCGGCGTGACTTTCCCGCTGCGCCACACGCTGCAGATGCACTAGTTCCTGCGCCTGTCGGTCCTGCTCCTCGCTTCCGGGGCGTGGCACCACCATAAACCCGTCGCGATGCGCAAAGTTCTCAATGGTCAGGCCGCGCTGCTGTGCCCGCCACGAATACACGGGCCGGCCACGATCATCCCTGTTCTCGGTCACCACGTGGGCGTAGACCGCATCATTGCTGCGCGCCAACAGCCGCTGCACGGCAGCGCGCTGCCTGACGGAACGAGGCGAGGCCTCCGCTCTTCTTACGCTGTCCTTACTCGTGGCTGCTTCACCTCGCAGTGCCCACTGACAGTCATGCAAACGCTGCGCTCGTGCCAGTGCCTCCATGGCCGTCAATCCATAGAGCCGTCCCAGCAGGAGCGCGGTCACGAGACCCGTGCGGCCATGACCATGCAGGCTAAACACGTAGATGCGATGCGAGGGCATGGTCTCACGCAGCACCTGTTCCAGTGCCAGCATCGTCTCGGTCAACACCTCATCCGCCACGGCCGGCACACCGTCACGCGGCAATGGAAGGTGAAGAAACGCGAGCGGCGCCAGACTTACCAGTGCCTGCTCAGCAGTTCGCACACCTTGCTCGGCCAACGCCACACGGTCTAGACACCGCCTCTGCACTTGTTCGCGGTCTTCTTCTACTTCACCATCTTCTTCACGTTTACCTCGTTCGCGGCCACTCCCGTGACGACTGGGGCATCGTATGGACGGCCGCAGACTCTCCTCCAGCTCGGCCTTGGCCAGTGTCAGCAACCGTTCCTGCGTACGCACTGCGCTCTGCAGCTCGGCCGTCAGCGTCGCGTGTTGTGCTCGCAAGTGCCTTTCAAATCGCCAGCCCGTGGTCATTGTCATCGTCATCGTCCTCGTGCTCGTCGTCTTCCCATTCGTGGTCCCCTTGCCACCCACAGACGAGATGGCTGGCTCGTTGGCGTCGACCACTGGCTCGTGGGTCTGTAGTTCCTCGTCCGTCATCAGACAGATGAATGTGCCAATCTGCTGCAGCAAGAGGCTGGTTCGTGCATCCGTGCGGCTCATGACCAGGCGACGCGGTCCCTGTTGGAAGGCTCGCCCGCATGGGTACGGACCCATGAGGATGCGCTCACGCAGGATCCAGTACGACGCCTCCGTTGGGCCCGCGTGGTTCGTCCGGAAGGCCTCGAACCGGGCGGCATCCGTGATCTCGAGCGAGCCATCGGGTCTTGACCGGACGGGGATATTGGGCAGGCGCGGCAACGAAGGGATGCCATGGCTTGGGTGCCAGGTTATCGTGGGCGAAGACCGCGCCAACGCCGCTAAACGACTCGCTGCTTCCAGTGGACCGGCCTGGCTTTTCCATCTCACCAGGCCCTGCATCAGGTACTCTCGCCGCAATTGGAGCAAGCGCGCTACTAGCAAGTGCGTGTACCGCTGTCGCTTCTGGAACCGTTCCAATGCTTCCAATGGGGACTCGATCGCCATCGTCCTCTGGAAAAGGCCGCATTGCACTCGTCGTTGGCGCCGCTGATGGCGCTGCACGCATTGCTGAATCACCATTGCGCTGGTTTCGCGCAATTGGCGGCGGTCACGGCGTCGCAGCTTGTGCACGGCACGTCGCCAACGTGCCCAGGCGAAGCCAATCGTGACCCGCATCAGCTGCGCCAAGATGCGCTCCATCTGTGCGGAACGCACAGCCTCGGGAAGCAGGAGGGTGTCCTGTGCCACCATGAGGCAGCGCTGGCGAGTGCGTGGCGACCACGTGTCTTCTTCCTCGTCTCCGTCTTCTCCTGCTTCTTCTTCTTCATACTCCATGAGCGCGGCGGATTCTTCTTGCAGCTCGCCTTCGCCTCGCCCGATCCGCGTCATCCAATTGGCATGGCTCCATGTGCCCTGTGACAGCGCCAGCAGGAACGCATGATCATCCTGCGCCGTGAACACAGGGGCACCGCCTTCGTTGGCGAGTGCTGCCAGCGTCTGCGTGACTAGCTCATCCACTACATGCTCGCTGGGGAATGGCGCGACACGTTGGCCCATGACGCGCTGGTGCCGATGTTGTCGTCGTCGATGACGCACGATTCGTTCGGCCGTGAGCACGACCCGCATGGCCGCCAGTCGAGTAGTGCAGATGCTCAGGGGCAGTGGCCACCAGGGCACCGGCAGCACGAGGCTGGCACGGAACTGCCCATTGGCGAGCGACTCGATGCCACGCAGCCAGAGCACGCGGTAGTACGCGCCACTGGAGTGGCTTTGAATGCCGTGGTCCACGTGAAGTACCGTGCCGTGCAGAAGCTCACGGGGCCAGCGAGGCGCACACTCAGGCATGCGAAACAGGCGGTTCGCGCCAAGGGCGATGGTGGTTTGAGTGATGGTGGCGGTGTTGAAGCTATCGGCTTGGGCTGGGGCTGAGGTCGTGTTCGAGGTCGTGGAGATGGCATGGCCAAGAGGGGGGGTGGCTTCGTGTGGAATGCAGGAAGGTAAAGGCAAACGAACTGATGCGGTTGGTGATGGTGCTTCTACTTCAGCTCGACTGAGTGTTGATGCGTTGAAGCCGTGCAAACCTGAGCGTGTGGTGGTGGGGAGTATGACATGCGTAGCGAGGGAGGCGATCTACAAAGTATGTGAGTCACATGGGACAAGAAGGATTAGCTAGTGCAACAAGATGAAAAAAAAAATACACGCTTGATGTCCCACGTACGATATGGATGGCGTCCGCGCAGGCAAAGCAAAGCGCGAGCGCGCAGTCGACGCACTGGAACTGGATGGTCCGCGCGTTGCATTCCTCACAGCGCAGTGCCTCGTTCGCTAGGCGCGGCGTGGTTGATTGGCTTGTGCATCTTGCTGCTGCCGCGGTTGCCACCGCTAGGGCGTCCTTGCCAAAGCTATGGCGCATCCACGGAGCCACCACCGAACCGGCCAGATCACTGTCATTCGTATCGTCGTGGCTTCGATCGATATCGCCATTGACATCGTCTTCCTGCCGCTGGCAAGCTGAGTCACTGGCAGGTGTCCCACAATCCATGGCGTCACTGTTGAAATACGCCTCCACTTGTTCTTGCGGCTCATCCTGTTGGCGTCGCAGTTGCTTCTCCTGCTCTAGTCTGTGCTGATGCTCCTCTTCCTCCTCTTCCTCCTTTTCCTTCTCCTCTTGATCTTGCTGCTGCTGCTGCTCTTGCGTACCCAGCTGTTGTTGATATTGCTCCTGCTCCTCCGCTCCGTAATATTCTTGCTTGGACTCGATGGGGATTAGTGTGGTGGCCATCGCTGATCACTTGATCGCTTGTCACCATCCCCATCCACCGCTGCCTTGCAAGTCAACCTTTGGTGGTTTCTCCTGCTCCCAACAACAATATGCTACGTATCTGTGAGTCAGTCAGTCAATTATATGCTCAAACAGTGAGACCATGTGTGAAACGACGCGTGCCAACCGAATCCAATCCAATCCTAATCCCAGCACCATACAACACACAGTGAAGGTGTGAGCAAATGGTTCACATCACCATCTTCATAGGAAGGAGGGGTCAAACGGCTCATTCAACCACGATTATCTGATCGCTACCGAGTCCACACGAGCGTTGAACAAGTCCTAGCGTGCTCGTGCTCTCCTCCGTCCTAAAGTCAACGACAGTAGCTGCTGACTCGCTTCTTTCTCTCGTCCTTTTGACTCTCTTTCTCTCACTGCGTCTGCGGTTTGTGTGTGTGTGTGTGTGTGGTGTTGTGTGCTGGCTTGTGCCACGCTCTAGAATCCAGTCGTTGCCTTTGCGACGCTTCTCTAGTTGTCTCTGTGTGTGTCTGTGTGTCTGACTGTTCCTCTTGACGGACGTACCTGCCGAAATGTTCCTTCATCCTCCGCCATACTGGTGCCCGCACCAATGCACAACCCGTTAATTGTCCATCACTGCGCCGGAATGTCGGTAGCCTCCCTGGAAGGGGGACTCAAGCCGTCGTTCTCCGTCACGCCCATTACCACCGTAAAACCCGCCCAGGCCGGGCGCTGCCACGATCGCCGGGTCGAAATATCCAGGCGGTGACGACATTGACGAGCCGTGCATGGCATCCAGCCCCAGTCCACCACTGCCACGACGATCTGCCCACGCGTTGGCGTTATTGGTCGGAGCGCTAGCTAGAGACGACGTATGGCTCGGACCCATCATGCTCATGGACATACCCATACTCGTATCCATGCCCATGCTCATGCCCATGCCCATACCCATGCCCATCCCCGAATGATTCATCCCCGAACCCAGGCCCAACCCACTGTTTTCCTCGCCCCCAGTCGTGGCATACTCGCCCCCAAAGCTAATATTCACATTGGGCAGCATTTGCTGCAGGAACGCGAGTCCTGATGCCGGTGGCGCACTGTCAAAGCTGGACGACGAGGCGCCAAACGCGTCACGGTGCGATGGCACCTCGCCAAATGGACCACCCATCCCGCCATGCGAGCCATGGAACCCACCAAGCGGTGGGAATGCCGACGTGTCCGAGGCCGTGGGTGGAAACATGCCCTGGGCGCTTGGTAACGATGACGCACCAGAAGACGGCGATGGGAACCCATTGTACCCAAAAGACCCATGGCCATGGCCGTGCGCCTCCGAACCCAGTCCATTGTATCGCCCTCCACTGCCCATCAAATGGGGCGCGGAAGACAATGACGACGGCGGTGGTGGTGGCGAGAGCGAAGACGACGAAGACGGCGTCGACATCCCAGTGCCGGGACGCTCATCGTTAGCAAACGCAAAGCGCGAGCTGCGTGCGCTTTTGGCCATGGACGGAGATGACCCGTGAGCTAACGGCGTGGAGCTCAGCTCCACGCCAAGCAAACCAGCCAACGCCTCGGATGACTCCGAGCGTTCGCTAAAGATGGCATCGATCGATGCGAACGACAGATTCCCGCCCAGTCCAGACCGAGGAGCAGAGGTGTTGGTGCTGCTGGCTCCATGCTGTGCAAACGCCGCCGACTGTGAAAGAGGTGGTAGGTCGCTGCTGTGGCTGTGATGGGGGAGATCGCCGTTGATCCGACCCATTGATGACGTCTCGGTCGAGGCAACCGTGCCCCACGCACTGTTGGTGCCTGACTGCGGACTCGCACCTGATCGAATGCCACCGTCAAAGCCCAGACCAAATGGACTGAAGACCGTATCGATCGCTGGTGGCGGTGGTGATGCTCCATCGTCGCTCTGCTGATGCTGCCTTGTGACAGTCGAACGTGGGAACGGTTGTGCCCATGCTGGTTCCTGTGACGTCAACCCTAGTTTCAAAGCTTCCAGCGGCCCGACAACTTCCTCCACGGAGGAAGTATCTTCCGTCGTTGCTGTATCGACACGTAAACTGGGTCGTCGATCTGTGTTTGGTCTGGACGTCAACTCGTCATCTTGCGTGCGAGTTTCTAGTGGTGTGGGCTGTGTTGATCTAGTTGTTGGCGACGCTACTGCTGCTGCTGGTGGTGGTGGTGGTGGTACTGGTGCTGCTGCTGCAGCATGTGAATGCAACGACGAAGACGTCGCGTTTCCAGATACGATCCTGCTATAGGAGTCGTGGCGCTTGAGCTCTGTTCGTGCTGGTCGAGGTTCACTCGACGAGCCATTTGTCTGTCTTAGTTTGTGAATCGCAGCAGCGCTTTGTGCTTTCCGTTGCGCATCGGCGGGTGCTGCTGCCACGGCTGCTACTCCCGGCGGTGGAGACCCGGATGCGGATGCTGGCGTGACAGGAGGTCGAGACGGAGATGACGCTGCCGCTGCAGCCGAGGTAGCTGATGACGGCGGTGTCTGCTGCTGACTATCAGAGTTCTCGGATCGAGGCGGCGGTGGAAACCGTGAACCTGATCGAATCTCGCTTTGTCCAGATAAATCTCGAAATGCTGCCTTCCCCGAATGCAGCGCTGTATCCATCAACCCACGATTCAGCACCTGGCTAGATCCCAACGACAAGTACACAGGCAACCCAAGCACCACACCACGTACCGCTCTGCATCTCCTCCTTTGTGAAGCTATCGTCTTGCTCCCCGAGCTCGTGCAGATAGAGGCAATCCGGGTTGTTGCATTGCAGACTCCGCAAGAAGAAGTTGCAATACTTGGTTGTGCCAAACGATGCCCTACCAAAATGCATATATCGCACATCACGCACACGCCATGCACGTAGCTTTAGAACCTGGTCTGTCTGAGTGCCTTCGAGTTGGCCTTTTGTTGTTTCGTGGTGGTGCCGCTGTTGAGGGGGGGGGGAGAGGCCACTGTATCGTTGGTTATCGTCGTCGAGTGCTCACCTCAATACGCTACCGTCCAGGTAGTACCCATCTATTGCGATGATGCACGACAACGCGTCGTCCTTGTTGGCGAACGTGATGTAGGCACTGGCCGTCGCGTTGGCGCGGTCCGAGTTCAAGTGCGACTTGTTGACCACCGCCTTGACGATCTTACCATACTGCCCAAAGCATTCGTTTGACCGCAGGATCTGTGTGCCCCCCCCACCACCAACAAACACCAACAACAAAAAGCATACGCATCAGCCCAGTGAGCGCCATTGCTTTCCAGTCAACGGGAGAGGGGAGGGAGGGGGGATCACATACACTCACCTCGTCCTCGGCGAAATGCTGCGGCAGACCAATGACGTAGACCAGGTTGCGCTGCATCACGCGCACGTTGGCCAGGTTCTTGCGGTTGATCGTGGGGATCCGCGTCTGAGAGGCCGTGCGCCGCTCACTCTTCTCCTTCTGTTTGCGCTGCTTGGTTCGCCGCATGACACTACCCCCACCACAAGCCACACACGCAATGTGATCAATGGGGAACATCCACCACCGCCAATACGACCAACGCCAACGGCAACACCAACGCCAACGCCAACACCAACGCCAACGCCAACAAAAACGCCAACAAGAACGCCAACGCTACTACATAGACACACACACACGTACTCTTCTCGATCCAACGGCGACTTTTGCTTCGACAGCTCCGAGTACGGCGCCCGACACGCCGGACAAAGCGCATTGTACTCGTTCTTGATCTGATGCCAGCACCAGAGACACACCTACAGCCACACCACCACGCTCGTTAGTCTGGCGTGTGCGCTCCTCCCCTCCACGCTCGTCCTCCTCCTCCGCCTCCTCCCGTCGGACAACCAGCTACGCTAGTCAGTTGCGCGGTGCACGTACTTGATACCCGCAGGGACACGCGTTGAACGTCTTGTCCGTGAGGTCAAGCTCCTCCATGCAGAGCGGGCAGCATTCTTCCTCGTCGGCCATGGTGTTTCTTCACTGTCGCTTTCGATTGCACTCGTCCGGCCGCGTGCTTGCAGTCGTTGGTTGCCTCCTTTTCTTTTCTTCTGTGGCTCCTCCGTCACGGCGGGTTGGTGGTTGTTTTCCAGGTGGCGCTGCGCTGTCTATCACTCACTCACCTACGGTGACTGTGTGACTGTGTGACCGAGTATATCACTTTGCGCCTCTCGCCACCGTCTGATCCTTTCAATTTCCCCCTTCATTTCTTCCCTCTCCTCTCCTCTCCTCTTCTCGCTTTGCTGTGCTCCGACGGTCCTTGTAAGTTTCAATACACGATCGATGGGTTATCTTCGGGCTGGGTGGGACCCATCGAAGAGCCGGAAATATTTCCATCCTCCACCACACCCCTACCAAACCAAAAACCCCGCCACAGAGACATGTACTGGATTAAACGCCGCAGCGTGCAACTCCCTTCAGCACTGTAATACTAGCCCCTTCTGGCCCATCGACAATTTCGACCAATCGCATCAGCTGAGACCGTTTGGCATCCCCCCCTCAAAATCAAAGATCGAATCAACGCGATCAACAAAGCAGTCGAAGCAAATCAATAGCAACATGGGCGTGGAGAAGACCGTGCTGCAGGAAGGACAGGGCGCGACGCCCACCAAGGGCGCCACCGTGACGGTGCATTGCACGGGCTACGGAAAGGACCGCGACCTTGCGCAAAAGTTCTGGAGGTGCGTCATCGTTGGCGTATATACTATACCAATCCACTCGGCGTTGAAGGTGGTGGAAGCTGACGAATTGGCGCTGGCGGATTGGTGGGAATGACGATGATGGTGGTGGTGGTGCAGCACGAAGGACCCTGGTCAGGAGCCGTTCTCCTTCAAGGTGGGCCTTGGCCAGGTGATCAAGGGCTGGGACGAAGGTGTGCTCAGCATGAAGCTCGGCGAATCGGCGCGGTTGACGTGCACGCCCGACTACGCGTATGGCGCGGGCGGCTTTCCGGCCTGGGGATATCCATTTTCTATTCTTTTCTTTTTTCGCAGTCTGTTTTTCTATCTCTATGTGGGTGGTGCATTTGCGAGGTGATGTGGGTGTGGTGTGTATGTGGTATGTGCTCAATTCTATCTGTTTGGTTGGCCCTCCTTGACCGATATCTCGTTTTTGGACAAAGTGAACAATTCAGCCCAACTCGACGCTCGTGTTTGAGATTGAAGTGCTCAAGATTCAGTAGAATGTGACGCAGTGGGCGTGACCGCCTGCGGAGCTGCGCAGTGCCTACATACGTGGGTGGGTCGGGTAATGGCAGCGCACTGTGCTTGTCGTCGTTCGTGGTGTTGGTTGGCCTCGGTTACCGCCAAGAAAGACCTCGCTTCCTCATGCATCTTGGTTGCGCGACCACGAGCAGTAGTAGCAACAGCAGCACCTCAAGCGTGCCAACTCGCGTATACACCGGTTTGTAAGGATACAATCCACCTGTGAG
>JAADWT010000569.1:0-17918 GCA_023336285.1 Pythium grandisporangium
CCCCCCCCCCCCCCCCCCCCCCCCCGAGCGCACGCACCGAGGATGCCTTCTCGGGCTTGGTCGTAATCGTGGTGTGGAAGCGCGCGCTCGTGGCTAGCACAAGCCCTGCATGCTGCTCATCCAGCACCAAGTAACCACCCGTGATCAGCACCTTGCCTGGCGCCGACACGCGGACGCATCGCTCGTCTGTTGATGACGGATCCATGCTACTCACGCGCCCGTGCGTCCGTCAATGCTGTCAATCAATTGCGCTTTGCTCCGTATTCGACGAAGTATGCGATTTTGCAAATCTGATCGGAGCGAAATATACCCAATCCTATCGCGACTCAGACGCCACTGTAAATTTTGTTTTGGGGCCTCTTTTTGGGGTGGGTTTGGCTGTTTTTGAAGTTTTCGCTTTTTCGCTTTTTCGCTTTCAGATTTGAATTTCGTTTTGTTTTCCAAAGGCCCTCAACAAAAATTCTCAAAACCGGGGAGGAAACGGCGCCAAAGCGGGGCCAGCACCCCAAATTTTTCGAGACTGGGAGCAAAAGCGAGAATGACGACGACTGGATCGGCCAGCAATAGCCGCAATGCTGCCGCGATGACGGTACCCAGCACGGCCATGGCCACGACCGCGGCACCTGTGGACGACATGCGCACCGACTTGCAGATGCAGCATGCAGCCGCGTCCATGGCCACGCCATCGATGGCCATCCCACCGAACATGCAGCCGACAACTGCCCGACAGGCCGCACCGGTAGGTGTTTTTTTTATTGGAGGGCTTGTTGTGTGTCATAGTGGCATGGTCATGTCAGTAGGAAGGAGCACACATATGCTTCCTTGGTGCCACACGACTGAACGCTTTTGGTTATCTTCTTATTAATACGGTGTGTGGGTGGGTATGGGTCTGTACGATGAAATACAGACGACAGCGCCGCCGACCACGAAGCTACAGCAACGCGCAGCGGCGGCGGCACAGGTGAGAAGGATGAAAGCGGACAGGCAGTAGGCAGGACAGACGATCTCTGTCTGGGTTGGGTGGTGCTGGTGTGATGAAATGATGGCTAAGCGATGGGATGTGCTCCTGCATAGTACCTCAATAGTGGGCAACGACGATTGACCTGTCGAGACGTTCAAATGCAGCTCGAGAAGAATGAGGCTGCGATCCGCGCGTGGTCGTATTTGCATGCGCAACAACGTACGTGAGGAGACCCATGCACCAGCTACCAGTTGCCAGTCGACTGTTGCATTGACGTGGTTGGAATGAGATTGCTAATTTGATTTGAACCTGTCCTTTATTATCGTTTTCATGTGAAGCCTCCCGACAGCATGCAACGGAGCACAAGTCATGGATGCATAAATGTTTAGCGCTGCGACAGCAGATTGGTGCGCGCCTGGAAGTGCTGGCCTCACTGGCTGACAAGCAAATCGCGCATGAGGATGCCAGCGACCAAGCCAATAAAGCGCCGGCGCGTACAGCACCGGCGACTGCAGCCAAGAAGCCTGCGCAATCCACACAGCGAGCTAAGTCCAGCAAGGCCACGAAGGCGGTAACTACAACCACTAGACCACGGCAAACACAACCAAAGACGCAACCATCCGTGGCCAATACACTGGTGTCGTCAAACCCGTCCACCGTCGCTGCCACTTCTGCTCCATCGTTCCCTGAAACACCACTCACCGTCACCGGTACGTTATTTTTGAAAATGTTCGTTGCTGTGGATTGGTTTGGGTTTAGAATACGAGCCTCATGTTTTGTTTAATTCATGGTGGTGATGGATCCTCGCGGGCTGTAGGAATGTCTTCAAGTCAACCCACGGCAACCAATGGAGCAAACATGTTCTATTCGAATGCACCTACGAGCACGACTACATCGGCAAGTGGTGCTGGTTACCCCATAACGTCAATGGCATCCGGGACGATGAGTATGGCTCAATCGTCTCCTCTGGTTGTCACTTCGAATACGCAAACATATTCCATGCCGATGAACAGTGCCACTGCTTCCGGGTACCCCACGACAAGTTATTCAACAAGTACGGGTCCAGTTCCTGGCACGAATGCTGGCTTCATGGTTGCTCCTAACTACATGATGAACGGTATGGGCGCTATGAACTTTGGCGCCACGAGCGGCATGATGAATCCTCAGCTCATGGGCATGGCGATGCAGAATCAAATGACCATGATGGCCATGAACTCTGGAAACGCTGCGGGCATGTACAATCCAAGCATGTTTGCTACAAACAATGGATATGGCGGTATGAGCGCAACGCATTTGCCTAGTGATCCATTCAATGCATCGTTCCAGACACAGCCAAACCCCTTCTCGACCGCAAATGCTGCCGGGTTCAACATGACGTCAGCACAAATGATGGGTCAAATGGGTTTTAATGGCATGGCCAATCCGCAGATGATGATGAATCCCATGGCGTTTGGAATGGGAATATCTGCACAGCAAATGCAACAGTTTCAACAGCAGCAGCAACAACAACAGCAGCGTTTTCAGCAAAATGCAGTGGCCAATGCGAATTTCCAAGCTCGCCAACAGCAACAACTACAAGGATCGCAGCTCCAATCACAATCACAATCCCAAGCGCCTGCTCAACTTCAATCGTCACAGCAGCAACCCCAGCAACCTCAGCAACCGCAACAAATCCAGCAAACACAACGAACACAACAAGCCCAACAACTTCAGCGGTCTCAGCAACTACAGCTATCCCAAGCATCGCAACAATCACAACCATCACTGCAGCCCCAACAACAATCGCAACAGCAGACATCCAATGCGTTGTTTCCGGACACTACATTCGCTGATGATAGCACCGATAGCCTATTCGACGGTTTGCCCGACGACGCATTTCTATCGTTGCCATAATAAATGAAGCTGCTTCAGGCAGAAATGTTACGATACGCTGTAAACAACGGGCCGGTTTGTGAGTGGGTTCGTGAATTGATGTTATTGGTTACTGCACAAGCGGTCGTAGTCTTCACGCAGGACTTCGTACAGCAGTTCTCGACGCTGTTTGATTGTCGAGCCCACTTGCAGGCGCCGACGAATCGCAGGAGGTAGATTCGACGATGCGGCGCTGACACGGCCAACACATTTGGAGCCAATGAGGAATTCGACCTTTTTGGCATCATCCATGCGCTTGGTAGCCGGAATCACCATCGCTCGTGCGGAGGAGTCGATGAGAAGCTCCGAAAGCTTGGGCAGCTCCCGTACTTGTCTGGCCGACAACGATGACACCGTGGTTACAGGTGCAGTCCATTCTCGACAAGCAGGATTTGATTTGTGAGGGCTGTAGGATGTCGATTTTGTTGGTGACTGCGGTGCATGGTCCGTCTCGGGTTGCTGTTGACTTGCTACCTGTGAGTGATAACAGTGACGTGTTTGGGCAAGTCGCGTAGGGGATGACAGCAATGCCGTCTGGCTGGTACCGAGCTGCCGATTACTGCTGTGCCGTAGACCAATATCGTGGCGCTGCTGGTAGTGATTTTGGTGATTTGGCGAGACAGTGGTAGTAGTCATGAACGCAGGCGTCGTAGTGAAAATTAAGTGCTCATTCGTTGTTGGTGCGGCAGGAGGGGCATAGCTTGGAATGAACGTATGACTCACGTGTTGAGCGTACTCTTGTGTCTGACGTTCTTCGCACTCTTTGTATTTTTGAAGGAAGGATCCGGACGTCGCTGAGCCATCACCACTATCACTACCACCGATGTATTTGTCGTATTCGAATAAATTTCGATAAGTGGTGAAGAAGGATGAATGTGTCATGATGATAGATCGTGTCCATTCACACAAGGCACACACGGACGAATGAAAATGGTGTTGCGTTGAACGGTCGCTATTACTTGGATAGTGGTTAGTGCACTGTGCCGCTCCAGAATTAAAGCGAACCACTCCGAGCAAACAAAGTAAGTGACTCGCGACGCAGTGGGGACTGATATCACACATGTCACGGCAAGGAGCATCGCCCATGCCGTCCGCGCTGGAGACATCGTCGTCGGTTGCATCGTGTGTGCAAATTGGAAGTGGATCGTATTCACCCGGTGACGTGTATGTGGAGTGTATCTTGCCATTCGTGGAGAAGCGAGGCTCACGCGTGGCGATCGGTGATACGTTGCTGACATCGTCTTCCTCCAAGTTCTCATTGCGACAGTCCCAGTTGTCACTGCACAGCGACGAGAACACTGGTTGTGGCATTCTTGATGCGGATGAGACTTGTGAAGGGAACGAAAATGACGACCCGGATGGTGCAAATGTGTATGCGTTGCGTGACCACCCAGTGATTCTGCAGGCACAAGACGAGTGTGAGAACCTCATGAATGGCAACTACGTCGTTGTGCTGGAAGATGAAGACGTCAAAGAGGATGTTGTGCAAGTCATGGGCAAGGATGCCGAACTTGTCTTCGCCTGCCACAATATCTTCCGCTTCCTGGTGCTATTCATCAAGGATGTGGGTCAATTCATGGATGTGCAAGTCGAGATATTGGACGACAAGCAGGTGTATCGCCATTTAAAACTTACAAATGCTCGGTCGTTGGCCAAGGTGGAGGCTACAAGCTGTCAAGTACCGTTAGTGGTCGGAACAAGCCCTGGGTGGCGCTACTTGTGCATTGATTTGATGGACCTCACGAAGCAAGCCTTTGGAACCAAGCACGTGACAACAACACAGGTCCGTATAGGCGCGAGCTGTCGCGTGCTGCGTGTGTTCTTCCAAGATGAACGATACAGCGATGCCGAGCTACCGTCCTACCTAACATTCCTGGGATGACGAAAGCGTGGCAAAGTTGAAGGTGCAGCAGGAGAAGCGCTTATGGAATACAACAGAGGGGTGGTCATCAGAAGAAATAA
This sequence comes from Pythium grandisporangium, assembly GCA_023336285.1. Taxonomy (NCBI): domain Eukaryota; phylum Oomycota; class Peronosporomycetes; order Pythiales; family Pythiaceae; genus Pythium; species Pythium grandisporangium. The sequence goes on from JAADWT010000569.1 coordinate 4,835, forward strand.
TAGTAGGATAAATATTCACGTGGAAAAAAAATCCGTAAGAAAATCTTCCATTCGAGATTGAACCTGCAGAGAGCATCGACACCGTCAGAGTTTTGGTCAATTGCAGGCGTCATCTCACCGACTCCTTCAATTCTCTTCTACGTTGATAGGCGTGTGCTTCATATGTATCACTGTAGCCGAGGTCCTACAGATACGACAGGTTGATCGTAAACTGAGGTTCACGCTGGTTGCGCTGTCTTGATACTTCAGAGAAGATGCGATGGTTTACCCACAACGATTCGAGGTAGCGATAGCGAGCCATGTCCAAGCGAAGTGGCCGTCCGCGTTGCAGTCCTACGTCTTCTTCGCCATGGGCATCAACATACGGGCACGGAAAATGCGCAGCCATACTTCCTCCAACGATTGCCACCCGGCACTGATCGAGCATGAGCACGATTCCAATTCCACCGCCACATTCAGCTGCGTGGCGCGTACACTCGCCAACGGGAGGGCCATGGTTCACGAATGCGCGCGTGCAACACGAGTCACCACAGCATAGAAACTCGCCGCAGATCAAACATATTCCCGGATCACATGGTAACGCCTCGCATCGTGTGCATTTCCTCCCCGACATCATACTGTACAATTCGTCGTACTGAATTGGCAGGTCAATCAACCGCGGTTTCACTGTTAGGTCACGAAGCACAAACATACTTGCCACATAGGCTTCACCGCATCCTTCTGTGTGCTCGCACTTTTCACTAGTCTTGACGGTCCCCAAAAAGTTTCTCCTGTTAACTCGATCCACGCACCACTTCCACAGCTGATCAAATACACTTTTCGATGAATTCGCCACCTCAGGAATTGATGGGATCAACAATTTCCTTGCATGGTCGCCGTACGACTCCTTGTGTGACAAGCAACGCCAGTACAGCTTCATGCGGCGAACAAGCAGCTCATTCGCCCCGAAAATTGGCTCCAAGCGAGTACGCAAGTCTCCTCTAGATATAGGCTTCAGTTTTTCGTTTTCATCAGACGCCAAAATGCGAGCAATGATTTTTAAAGCCGCGCTTTCACAAGACTCAGGGTCATCCACCTCGTCCATCAACGAATGTACCACTTCCGAGCTAGAGCGCTCTCTCTTCCGCTTTGGAGTCACACCAATCACACGGCCGCTCCGAGTCTGCCGACTGCCCAGCGCAGCATTCGATTCATGTGTTGCAGAAGGTACAGACGAATCATCCTCTATGGAGAATTTGTCATGGTGTAGCGACCGTTCATCGGTCTTCCTTTGGACAAAAAATTCCAAATGCAGACGCTGCAGCAAATCGGCAGCGCTGAACGCTGGGATAAATTCCCAAATCGTTGACGGGTGGTCTGCGATAACGCATGATATTACGAATGCCTTCAAAATATCAAAATCACAATAAAAATGTAACGAAGACGCAAATCATAGTTAGTCAACCATACAAATTTAACCTCACACGCTCATGGAACAACTGGTAGCACATACCGTGAATGTGTCGGCCACCAACAAACCAAGAATCGTGCCTCGTAGACAAGCATCAATTGATCCAAGAACCTGCAATCGATATTGCCAACAAACAGACACATCATTAGTATTTGTTTCATGTGATCACATATATAGTGCTACAGAAAATGCGTTACCTTCGTGAATTTTCTGTACTCGCGCTTCGTCTCGGTGTTAATCGGGCAACACCGTTTCGCAGTCTCCCAGATAACTTTAGCATCTGCGCTATGCTCCAACAACGAGAACGACCACCGGGAGAATTTTGTGACAGCAGCTAGTGAAGAAAATTCTTTTTCCAAAGTTGGTGGGCAGGAATCCGTGAGAGCGTCGAAAGGCTTCGTAGAACCTGATACATTCCTGAATTCTTCGTCAACAACAATTAAAAATGACCCGAGAGAAAAAGCACATGCTGACCAAATGAAAGGGGCACCCTTCTCCAAACTACCGTGAGGTTCCCACAATGTCTCCTCAAAATAATCACGCCATAAGTCGTGAATGTTCCCATCACTGTAGTCAAAATCACCATCTCGACCAAGCACAGTCCGATACCACCCAGCCAATTTAAACTGTTCGTCCAAAATATGATGCCATGACTGTGATGTAATTCCACGCTCTTTGCGTAACGCTAACGGGCCGCATGACGAGGAATCAGCGGGGCCACCAGGTTCGCATGTTGGAATCAAGAAATTGCACAAAGTTTTGCACAATGGACACAAAAATTGCGTCATGGCAGAATCTGGATCAATAGCTTGAACACCGTCGAAATCTTCCCCTCGAATTGCCTTCTCATGCAAAGATCGTATGTAGCGCTCCAAACAGTGGATGTGAACAGCATGTTGGCACGTCCGGATATGCAATCCACAAGGAGAAAGAAACAGTTTGGCACTGCTGTGGTTAACATCAAACCGATGTTGATAATGTCGCGCACGATGACCTCGTTCATGATCATGTTCATCAAGGTCATGGTTATGGTCATGGTCATGATGATGGTGATGATCATGGTGATGGTGATGACGATGCCTGCCATGGTCAAAATGTAGGGCATCGTCATCATCGTCATTGCCTGCAGGGGCAGCAGGTCCATTGTTTCGGCCACGTATTGATTGAACCATCATACCACCTTGATCATCACGGGATTCAGGGATCATCACACCTCCAAGGGGCATGGGAAACAGATGTTGATCCTCGCGTAAATCCAACACACCTTCTAAAACTTCCAACTCCTCGTCCGTTTGAAGAAGTTCCCCATCTAATAACCCAGGAAGACGATCACGAATGCGACGTAAAGGACGCACAGCACCACCAACACCACCTTCCATCGCAGCTCCTCCCCCGTTGTTGTGCGCGGCAGGAGCATCCATCATTAAATCATCATCGAAGCCTCCATCCATATACCACTCAGGAAATTGTGCTGTAAACGCTCGCAAAGTTGGAGATGACGACTCTGAAGAGACATTCGGTCCACCTGAGCACAACTCCATCTTCTCCACCAGTTCTTTAATTTGCTTGCGTTGCTTCGACCCTTTTGCCGTCAGGGCTTCATCTGGTTCTGGTCGGAAAGATCCAGAGAGTACCGTCGATTGATGAACGTAAGCCACCATTCCCATTTCACCCTGAGTGGAACTGTCATGGCAAAGGATGCACTTGTAGTCCAAGTCATCGCTTTCCACACGTTGCCTTTTCAAAACATCATCTGCGCCGTCGCAAGAGGCACGACGTTTGCCCAATTTGGTTTCATCAACATGGGTGTCACATTCTTCGGCTCGGGTAGTGGAAGCTAACTGTTGAGAAGTTGAATCCTCAGCGAGATGATCATCTTCATCTTCCTCCATACTTGCCATCATTGCGTGGAACGAGGCTTGTTGACGTGCCATTGCGGCCATTGCTCGTTTACGTGCCTCTTCTTTTCTTTGCTCGAGAGTGACAACGGGAATCTGTGGCTCTGTTGATCCTGTTGTGGCTATCTCATGTTCATCTTCGTTAACTTTTTCGGTTTCGAGCTTTTCCAATAATTGAGCACACAGCGGTGAGCTTAGCTTCAGGGTGTCCACAAGCCATTCCAACGTATCGGCCTGTTCGTCGTCAAATGCAGCAGGTTCTTTCTTCGCCAAACTATGCAGGAGCGAAACGACAGACGAGTCTGACATAGAGTCACATGGTGCACACAGGCGTGTCCAATACCTGGCAAAGTCTCCATCTCGGGCAGTGTACAAACCATAGACCAGAAGGTGCAAGCATGTCGAGATCACAGCGTCTGATATTGAAGTGGAGTTCGGGTCCCCGAAACTATCATTCGCTACCTTCCACAGGATAGAGTGAATGATACTGACAACCCCGTCACACACCAAAATCTCTTGAACAGGCACCAGAAATTCCACAGGGCGTCGCAAGGGTTTTAAAGGAGGGCGTGGTGGTGTCTTCACTGGTGCTGACAAGCGTCTTTTCCGCTCAATCTTTCGATGACGAGTCCATCGATCTCGCGCAAGCTCATGTGCTTCCCGGTTGAGATGTAGGAAGTAGGGATTGTAATGTTCAAGTAAACCATCCTTGAGAGAATACCGGCCTGGATCCAACCCCGACGGGGGAGAAAACTCGGCAACCCGAGACAAGACATCTTCTAACCGCGTGATTGATACGTCGTCCTGGCCCGTTGGAAGCACCGCGGTATCAAAAAGCTTGCTGAAAGTGTATGATTTGGAGCAAAGCTGCTGTATCATTTCTTCCTCGAGAAACTCGTTCTCGTATTGCTGGCCAACTGAGCTAGGAATACAGGTTCCGACGCTGATAATCAAACGCAGTAATTCCTCCACGAGTTGTAACCTTTGTGGCTCGTCAATTCCTTCCGCGGCTTTTGCGTACCCCGTTGACGACATGCCGTCTTGAGTATCGCTTTTAAAGTGCGGTTGCAGGAAAAACGAACCCAACTGAAATCGATCCACCACTTGCGCCAACACGATTTCAGACCCAACTAACATAATCCCAATCTGCAAGAGGAATATGTCCGAATCTCGATAGTTGATACAGTACGGGAGGGCCGAATAGTTGTATAACTGTGCCATCATATTCTCTTCGCCATTTCGCCGCCACAAATTGGAGTGGATTTGTGACGCCATGACCAGACTGCGTATCGGCAACTCAATGATCTCAACGCACTGCGACGTTGTTAACTGATCAAGACCGAACGTACGAAGCAAACCGTTTGATGCAAGTGCATCGGAAAAACCGGTGTGATGAATCGCAGCATTCCGAATTGAGGCAGCTAGGAATCGATGCAGCGGAAGATGCAAAGAAGTCGGTTTTGCGGCCACGTTGAAATCGTAAGCTATGATCGACCGGCCTAGCGGGCAATCCTGACGACTTGTTGCGAGCGTTGACACAGCAATCATCGTTTTCTTGTCCGTGCCCCGATTCAAAAAAATTGACGAGTCCACAGCGGCCTTAACGATGTCACGGAAAATATCGCTTAACTCACGGTTTCGGATTCGGAGTTCGTCGGGGTGAATTCCATTCCAAGCAACTGGAAATATAGAGTGCACCCGAATCCCTAAATTGAACATGGATAACCAAGTATCCGATTCGTATTCGACGTGGCTTTGATGAATACCGCGACGTGATTGAAGGTCGCCGTTCTGTTCACGTTTCAACGAAGTTGGTTAATTACAACGTGACATATTACATACATTCGATCTCAACGCATTAACCAATTCTACAGTAGTGTACATACCTGAAGCATCTTGAGACACCCAATCCACAGCGACAGATTGCGCTGGTCGCACACCAGTTCATTTGGGATAGCACCAATGTTGAATACGTACTCTATATCATCAACGCAGTGCTAAGCATCGCAAACATCGGAAACCACATATTAGTTCGGATATGATCCCGGATACCAGTCAAATGAAATTTTCGTCTTACCTTGTATTTTTGACTGCTCAAAGCAGGGTGGTCAACATTGAGCGTATTTCCACCCCCGTGGTTCACTGCTTGAGAGAGGACCTGCTCGAGTGCAGCTAGAAGTTCAAACACCAGCTGTGGTCGCTCTGGGTGCACATCGACTTCTTGTTTCGTGTATTTCTTAACGAGATGCGGAACCGTCAAGAATTGCACAGCAAAATCGAAGATTGTATCAGTTGAGTTACCAAGACCTTTCAGAAAAGATTGGGTCATTGCCTGATACGATTTTGCGTATTCTTCAAGCATTTGCTTTCGGAAATCCTTCTCCAGCATATGCTCCCTTAACAATGAGTGTGAAGCATGCGCAGCTTTTTTTCGCATTCCACAATCCCATCGCACAAGGAGTCCAAGAGTAGTCAACTCTTGAACAGGTCGACCATAGTGCCGAGCAACAACAGCTGCACAACCATCACGAATACTTTGATGCCGATTATAGCACCGACTCACAGACACTTCCTTGATAAACTCTTCAATGAAAAGGTTGTCACAGTAATTAGACCCTGATCTCGATCCGTCCTCTCCAGCTGTGTCACGAAAGCGATTAGCTTCGGGACGAAATTGATACTGGCTCTGATGTGTCGCCTCAACTGACAATGACCATTTGTGTACATCACCATCACCAATAACCATCGAGATCATAGAGAGCGCAGATGAGTGAAGCTGCTGTTTACGTCCGACCCAAAAATCGCACCCTGTCGTCCCTGCTTGCACACAATCTGAAAACGTCGATCCACGTGCAATTCTCCGATTCCGCTTTGCTCGCAGCGTTTCAGACACAATTTCATTGAGACCATCTGAGGCCATACTGATAGTGCGAAGCCACACTAGGATAGTGGGAAGATCGCCCACTTGTTGTTCCCACCATACAGGAGTTACCGAGATATTCAGAGAACGTCGCACAAGATCACCGACAGGTGCAGCACACTTGAGCAAGCTACGTACGCCAACCACACTATCACCCCGGCGATCGGTGGTATTCACCATACCGTGCGCTGCTAATTTAGCACAATCCATTGCAACCGATAGATCGTTGACAACTTCTCCCATTGAATGGACATCATCGTTGTGCAGTCGAATTCCAAAGTTCACCACTCGGTTTGTTGCACTCGTACTTGAATCAATATCCTGATCAACCTCTAAAGGAACATTGGAATCGGCTTCGAGTCCTGTTCGACGATTACTTCGAAGGGAACGTCGCGAGACGTCTGCCGTAGGCGCCGAACTTGGTCTTGCACTGGCAGTTGTGGTAGTAACAGTAGCTGAACTGGGCCGCCGACGAGCTGCCCCCAATTCTTCTACAATACGAGGCGGGGTGTCGTGCGTAAACCGCTCTAACGCTTCAGCAAATTCGAAACCAAGCTCCAAACCGAGCAGTACTTGATACACATGCTCCACAACAGCTTCGATCACCACTGGGGCAAGTGTTCGAATCGCCTTGGGAAGGTTATCTTTCTTGGATGTGGAAACTTCTTGGTCATCGACACCTGGATGGCGAGAGCAAAACCCACTTCGCTTCCATGCCTACGATCCACGCAACAACAAAACATACAAAGAGGGAGGTAAGTCATTACTGCTACATCGCCACAATCGCCCGCATCAACCGTGTGGCTTACGTGTCGATCACCGCAGTCGCATGAACTCCCTGCGGTTGTTCGTTGAAAATAGACATCGTGTCCGGCATGATCCCTGTCATCCAATCCACGCATATCCACAGCGACGTTTCTCATGTCAGCGCACCCAATACGTTCCATCACATCAACTGGAGGGTGCATCCAAACAACACGTACCCGTGCATAAAGCATTCCTTGCAAATCACACAGGTGGAATCCACTTGACAGTTGCGGCAGCTGTAGGCAATCTCATCGGCCGAGAAGATCACGCCACACACGCGTTTGCGAGACGCCGCCGTAAGGCGGGACAAAATCTGCTGTGGTGTCGCTGTCTTCTCCTTGCTGGCACTGCAAAACGCGACCAGCATGGCGTCCAGAAAGCTAGCAATCGTGGTCTCCGCCGGCAGCTCATGCAGTGCGAGGCACGACTGCGTCACGAAGCGCACGAGGCGCTGCAGTTGCTCCGACGTGCTCATGCCGCGGCGCGCCATGGTGTCAGCGTCGGCGTCAGCATCGGCCCCTGCCCCTGCCGCGGCACCCCGTGGCGCGCTGCGAGACCCAGGTGGCCCCGTCTTGTCGGTGGCGCTTGTCTTGCTGGCATTGCCCGCACCGGCGGCCTTGTCCATGGCCTTGCGGGTCGCCGTCGTCGCCTTGGCTTTCTTTCCGCGGAGTGCGACCATCACTCTCAACTCGCTGGGCTGGTTGGGCAACAACTTGCCCTCTGTTGGTTGGATTGCTTGCGGCCCGTTCGTTGGCTCGCTTCACGGTAGTATGCTGCCCAAGCGCGCGCTCGGCGATGGCTGCGGGGGCAATCGCGTTCAATGCTCTGGGCGGCGTGCGTCTGCGTCTGCGTGCGTGACCCGTTCCGATCCGCGCGCTTACTCTCTTGCTGTCTGCCTCTGCTCACTCTCTTGAGCGCTTCCGCTTACAACAACTTACTCTTCCGCTCGTCGCTTCCGCGCAAGTGGTTTGCAGTTTGTTGGGGTTTCTTTCCAGGTAACCACGCCTTGTTGTACTGACTTAAGAGCATGACCCCCACCACCCACCCACCGCCCCATGAACCAATGATGGCGCGGGCACCTTCGCGTCACCGACATGCGACATGCACATTGTTCTTGGTCCTTCTATACTCCTGAATGGAACAGACCGGCTTACGAAAGAAGGTGCCCTGTATTAGACAGCATCACGGTACTGCGCACGTCTCTGTGACCTTTCGCGGCATCTTGGGATCCATGACTACAATCGCCAGACGAACATCCATGATAAGGTGTTACGGAACTCTCCACAATGACATGGTTTTGGTTGTGCATTGACGCGCTGGAAGGCAGCGAGAAGTGGTGAGTGCTGTAAAAGTTCTGAATACATCATTACTTTGGTGCATGTCTTTGTCTAAATGACGTTGTTTTCACAATTCGATGACAGACCTTACGATGAAATCATGTTGTAGGTTGATTTATCCGTGTGAGTTGCCTTCCATAAACAAGCAACCACTTGGTGACTAAAACATATCTGCAGCAGGGCTCTTGTGAGAAAAACTACAGTAGACGAGGAGGCCATCTCGTCGTAATTAGGTGATTCCGCGTAGATCATTTCGTGTACTTTGCCTGTTGTCACCTTTTGTGGAGCATGGCTAGCTACCCGAATGCAAATGGAGTCCTCACTCGATCTGTGTCTCGCCGCGGCGATAAAGCTCCACTTGATGAAGTCGGTGAAGATTTCCGTGTACGCTATTCAGTTGTTCGCGATCCGCAATGGATTCACATCTCGCCAGCAATCGACTTCAAGCAAGCTGCCGAAATCCACAGCGCAGATCACTTCTTTCCTCGTCCTAAAACAAATCAAAGTGGCAATCGGTGTGATCAGTCTTGCGGTAATGGACTTCTGCATCATAGGCTTGTGTGGCCACTGTCGTAAGAGATCGTGTACTAGGACGGCATTTCCTTCCGCAATCGGGCCACACGAGCAGCATTCTGCGGCTTGGCTTTGACCGCTCCTTCAGCGCATTCACCGTTGCCACCTGATGAATTTTCACAGAGAACGCGCTTAACTCCATGAAAAAATACCAGCACCATGTTGCTGGTATTGTGCAGTACGCTTAATGACTAGATATTAAATATCTACTAATTCAAGGAATGTGGCCGTTCGCGACCTGATGGATCTAGATTTTGCCTTTGTCATCGATACCCCGTGAGGTCAAGATGATGAGATTTACGGTGACGGATGTGCGGCAAGTGTCCTCGACCCCGGCAAAGTGGAGCTGGTTGCGCCTTGCCACGCAAGAATGCCGCGACAAGAGGTAAGTGACGAGCTTGTTTTGAATAAGTGCTTAGTAGTACAGCCCTTTTGCGGTATTTTCTGGCGTTATAGATCCAAACGGTGTTCCTTCGCAATGTCATGATCTTATGGTGGATGCTACAGTCGGATCCATCTGTGCGAGTTCTGTCTAGGACCTGGGAGTATCGCTAATAGCAGTGACATGTGGTCAAAGGCATCAACAGTTGACTTGAATTCGAGTAATGCTTCGCGCTTGATCGTCGAAATTTGGTGCTCCACGAGTGCTTGTTGTGAATTTCTCCAATTTGCCTCGCGGTGTGTGGTTGATCTGCGAAAATGGCAAGAAGAGCAACATCCACTCGTGCGATGGTATCAATTGACTGGTCAAGACATTCAAAAATCTGCGTGGAAGGAAGAGAATGCTGACGCGGTATATTGTACAGAAATACCTGATGCCAGTATGCAGTCTGGCGCGTTTGTCAAGATAACAGCCACACTTCCGCCGAAAGCGGAGGCTCCTACGGCGATAGCATCGGACGCAGCCGTGAATATGGGTGATAGGGAGGCTCCTGATTTCAACTTCATTATTCCTGACAGAGAAAATATCCACAAGGGAAGACTACGTGATCTGCACGTCTGTGAAATCACCCTTAAGGTGGGCTTTGATCGATTACTGGTTATTGGTAAATGCTACTCATGCAATGCGTTCTAACCTTTGGATTGCATTTCAGCGACAAGTAGGCAAATTACGCGATCTGCTTCCTATTATTATGTACGGGCACGTGCCACTTCGTCCGTTAAACGATGCAGGCATTCCAGCCCGTGTCAACGCCGTTCGTCAGGCTCATACCTTACTGCAGTTGGCGTGCCAATATGCAATGTTTAGCACAAAGAAGCTCGACGATCACGCGAGGTGCGTTCACAATGCAAGTAGACGGATTCATTTGGTGAAATGTCAAGGTCTGATCTATAGCTTCTGTACGTTGGTGCTTAGCAGGCAACTTAGGGAACGAGACGTCAGCTTGACTGAGCTGATATCCCGACGAAAACAAAAGGCAATACGGCTTCGTGCTCTGAGGCACAACCTAATGCGGGAGAGCGAGGTCTTGAGCTGTTCGCTTCAAAGTATGGAAATGCTCCTCGAAGAAATTGATCCAGATCGTAGTGCACGACTACCCTGGTTCGATGCTGGCCATGAGTAGAGAGTATACCGTATATGTAGACGTGAATACGCAGCGTACTGATCATGCGTTGAGATTATGAACTTCAAAATAACATACGCTGTCCATCCTTATAGCTCAGCTCACATCACTACAATACCTATATCAATAAATGCACACATCTACCTCGTCCCCGTCGGTCTCGACACTGCGCGGCGCTGTTCCTTTTGCAATTTCATGCGCTGAACTCGTTCGCGTTTGGCCGCCAGCTCTTGTTGCTGCGCGTCTTCGAGCTTCCTCCGAGAAATCTCGCGTTGTCTTCTGGCCAGTTCGCGTGCCTGCTCCTCCCGAATTGCTCTTTCCTCTCTCGCCTTCATGGCTGCCTCCTTCCGAGCCTCGTATGGCGTTGGGGCTCGATTTGAGCCATTCTCTGCTGCCCGTGCCCGGGTAACCACTGGTGTTTGTCGAGAAGATGGAGCTGTTGGCTGCCGTGCACCAGGCTGTCGGCTTGGTGACCTAGATGTGGTAGGAGGCGATGGTGTCGTTCGCCTGCGCATTTCAGTTTGCCGAAGACGAGATGCAGGTGTGCTTTCCATTCGTGTGGATGCTACTCGGCCACGCGTGTCCGTGGTTAACGTTTTCGATCTCGAGACAACACCCATATCCTGGCGGGTAATGCGAGTTGGGTCGCGATGGGACACTCCAGTTGCCGGTGGCGATAATCTCTGGTTCTCATACCGCCCACTTGCCCCGCGCTCCCGCGCTAGTGCTGGGCTTGTGTGACGAGGCTCACGGGCTAAATCCCCACGGAAGCTTACAGTTTTCGTTGGCGTCGTCCCCCTTGATGCATTCAATGCTGCACGAGCCCTTTCACGAGACGTAGATCTCGGCACGGGATGCGTGTCGTCATCCGATTCACGGATCTGATCGCGACGAAAGGTGACCGTTTTAGGCGGCACCAACGACGATCTGCCAGGGGATGGACGGAGAATTCGCTCCCTGGATGGCGCAGACAATTTGGTCGTGGAAGAATGCGGGGTTTCCTCCCTTGAATCACGAATCTGGCTACCACGAATGGTCACTGGCCTTGGTGGTGTCAATGTCATGCCACGAGATCGCGGGCCAAGTGGTTGCTCTGGCCCCTTGGTAGACTGAAGAGCTCTAGATACGGCTGGCGATTCACGATGATTGTGGTGGTGCGCCGCTGCCCCCATGCCACGAGTAGGAACATGGCCATCCTCATGGTTATCCGCATAGCTTAACGCACGCCTCGGTCTTGTATCGTGTGCAACCATCGGTTCATCCTCTCGCAACGGATCGTCGAAGCGGTCCTGAGCGGTATCCATGGATGGTGTTGTCTCGGTCGCCAAGTGCTCAAGTTGGAGTGGCTCATGGCTGTTGGAGGTTAGCGTTGGACTGGTCACCATCGATGGTGACGCTCGAAGAGTATCCATGCTTGATGGATCGAGACGGGTCTTCTGCATAAGACTCCTCGTTGCGGGTGGGGATTGACGTCGCAACGTCCCGCGAGTGGGTTCATGACCAGGGGTCGTCGTCGTCTTGGCCGGCGATGGGGATAACGTTGGCTGCTGCTGGTCATCGTATCACATCAGAATTCGCGTCGTCAGCCAACCAGTCAGAGTCATTAATCACACACCAAAGGCTCATTCAGCACGTACCTCATAGTCAGAGTCACTGGTATTCCTGCTGCGTGCAGCACTTGGAGTGGAAGCAGGCGACCGTGTACGCGGCTTGCCGATCTCGATTGTCAGGGGAGTTGCGTCAGCCATCACTTCATCGTCATCGTCCGTACTGTCGTCATCCTCTTCCTCATCCTCCTCATCTTCTTCGTCATCGTCCTCCTCGTCGTCCAAAGGACCCTCTGCAGGAGTCTTTGTCGCACCCGGTGAGCCATGGCTGGCCACCTGGTTGGATACCTTCTCTTTGCCAGTCCCCAACGGTGCAGTTTTTCCAACCGGTGCGCCCATGATCGCCGCGTTCTCCAATTGGTTGTCGACACCGTCTTCCTCGACAAACTCGACGTGCTTCTGTGTTGATCCAGTCATCATTCCATCCGTCACCACACCCCATGAGCCTTCTGCTTAGTCGCACATCCAACACCAGCCTCCATCAGCACCAGCATCATCATCACTCGCATTTGACGTACCACGAGCTGTGCGACCTCGTGCAGCTTGCTCACCACCGCAAGGGGCAAGAAGATGTGTTCGCCGTCGCTCTGCATGCTGTTGTACGCCTCCAGGATCAAATCCTCCATGGCCTCCACGGACGGCGTCGCCGCGTCCAGCGCCGCGCGCTCCTTCTCCGTCATCAGGTGCGGCGCCTGGGGCAGACCCCGCAGCAACGGCGGCGTACTGATCGCGGCGTGCGTGGTCATCCCACCGTGTTCTCTCTCTCTTGTGAGTGTGGTCGTCGGTATCCGTGGGTGGTTTCGCCACGTTACTGTAGTGATCCGTTGTGCGACTCTAATCTCTGTATGTCGCGAAAACCCCTGTTCCGTCCTCACCGGTCCACCGTCGGCAGAGAAGATGTAAGCGTGAGGGGGGAGGGGGGGGGGG